>OMOT01077486.1:0-11507 GCA_900312575.1 Acanthochaenus luetkenii
TATCTTTTACTATTCTGTAATTTCCTCTGATTGATGTTCAGGTAGATCTAGTTGGCTCATTTTCTGTAAAGTCCTTTGAGACAGACATGCTTGTGATAAAGGGCTATATAAATAAATGAACTTGAACTTGAACTATCGAAGGAGATTATCTGAGGCTACAGCCGCAACAATAATGGTATTCATTTATGATACTTATTTATGGGTATATTATGTGTTGATGCCAACGTGGGACTAACTTAAACCTAACATGCCACAGCACACAGCATTGTACAGGGCTGATGTGGCGGCTGATCCTGCTGCCTATGATCGCAGCAGAGCATACTGAGACCTGTAAGAATACACCCTGAGCCTCCCGTCTTAGAAAAGCACATTTAACTGTGAAATTATGGTCTCTATGTGTCAGTTAGAAAGTCCGTAAATAATGTCCAAAATAGCAAACTTATCCTTTAGATATGTTCTAAAGAGGTAGACATTCATAGCCTTATTGAAGCATACATAAAAATGTATGCCACATGGTGTAACACATTTTTCAACATGTTTGAACAAACAAATTGAGCGTTTACTTATTGCCTTATCCTATAGCAATATACAAGCAGCAGTACACCAACCTTAAACAATGCATGAGTTAACACAAATGTATCATAATTGCACTCAGATTTAATCTAGTACAGGCCATTTGATTTTTACTTTGTCCACAAATTAATATAATGTAGAGGGGGTGAGGGAGAGACAGAGAGATAAATCAGGGTGTCTGCAGGTATCAGAGAGTTATATTTAATACTTTTTAAGATCAAATATAAACACATTTAATACAGATTTTTGGTTCAGCGCAAAGGTAGGTGAGTAGGTAGTGTAATAAATAGTTTTCCACAAAACATGACCGCCGCTCCGACCATCGTGGAAAGTTGATTTCAATGGGAAAGACCATTATATGCAATTCAAATTCTATGGTAGCAGTATTCAGCTGATGTTTTACTCATCACTCCACCTCAACGAGTCCAATTTAAACCAATCAAAGTGTGTTATGTAGAAAAACATATGAGATCTTTGTTTTAAGTGGTGAAAAGTCTGACAAGAATACAATTCTGAGGGAAAAACTAATGTAAAATGTAAAGATGTTGAATATCAGCACATAGTATCAGCTATTGGTAACTGCGATTGAAAAATATCAGTATCGGCCTTCAAAAACCCAAGTCGTCGAATCCTAGTTTCAGTCAAGTTCTCAGATTGGTCAAAAACTTGTTCCAGCTACAGACACTACACAAGTATTGGTAACTGTTGTATAAAAGCCATAGTACCGTATGTTCTTTACTGTGATTATAGATCCTACTGCTAACTATTGCATACCAATAATCACAGTAAAGGCCGCTCTCTTGTATATTTCTCTAACAATTATTGTTAGAAAATTAGTCCAGTAAAAGGGCAAAAGTAAGTAGGCTACTTCATCACAAAATGATTTAAGTACTTATTTGCTTTTGTTCCAAAATCATTAAGTAAATGATGAGTTAAAATTTGTCCCCTGAAAATTGGACAGTTCTCGCAAATAATTAGACCATCAGCCCAATGGTTGGAATGGTCTCTTATGGGAGGTTTAGTCCAGAATGACTGCAGATCTCACTGCACTGACAACACTTATGTCTGAAAATAAAACTTACTCAAGTAGAAGCAAACGTAAAGACTTTTTAAAAAGTACCACAGTCAATCAGTCCAAGTAACTAGAGGAGATGTAATAACTGTTCATTACCCATCATTGTTCCAGACATACAGCTGTCTAAAGAAGTCTCGACATAGAAAAACACGTTGTAGTAGATCCCTTTATGTGATTACACTGGAAAAAAAAGTGTTTCCATAGATATAGGAGTGACAAATAATCCATGTTGCTTTCAGGGATTCTGGATTTGGCCGTGGAAATGGGAAGTCTCTGGGAATCTGACCTCTGACTGACAGCTGAACAGCCGGACATCTCCATTTAGACTTTTAGAGAAATATTGTTATAAATAGGATTTTATAGAATTAATGTTAAAAGTTATACAATTATTAGGTACGGTACATACTTATTAGGCCAGTGTAGTATTAGTATAAGAATAATATCAATCAACCAATCAATAAAGAAACCAATATATCAATCAATCAATATATCTGTCTCTCCCACCCAATCTTTCCTGTCTCTCTCGACTTTGAATTTCAAAAAAGGCAAAAATCTTTCAAACTGATACTGTAGAAGTTACAGGCTGCAACTTATACAATGAAACCTAGTTGGTTTAGAGATCAATATAACATGAGCAACAAGAAGGATCCCACTGCTAATGTTATTTATAGGCAAACCACTGGTGGTGGTGAGCAGGTTTTATCTTCAATATCTATCATTACTATTAGGCTATGTAACCATAATCATAAGTATAACAGAGGCATTGCAGAAGCCTTGTGGAACACCCTAACAGCCATGTTGGGAGACCACCACCTCCAAAAATGGTCACGCATCAAGGAGGAAAAGCAAAACCATCATCAGAAGAAAAAAAGACTACTATGGATAGCTGCGATCAATTACACAGATGTCAAGGCAGACAGCATGGTCTGCATGGCTGGGCCTTCTCCATAAGAGGGCGCTTTTGGAGAGGGTTCTTCATTTTCACAAATATTGAGTGCACTTAAACCAGAGCAGACCCCTCCCCTTTAACATGATTCATATTCAGTTGTAGGAGGGGAGACTCTACCTGTGTGCTCCATGCCATATTTAGCTTTAACGGCCCAATCCATAATTTCAGTATTTCATCACATGCTGAAACACTGCCATGCATGGAAATCCTCCTTCTAGCTTTGTTTACATGGGATCTATTAAGATTGAAGACATCTTTATTCTGTTATTAAATGTGTTGTGAATTGTTGATCCATGTGACAACATGTAATAGCTAAACGTGGGCTTTACATATATTTGGAGGGTGTAAAAGCTTACATTTGTAATGTGTGCAAACACTGGAGTAAAACAAACCTGTATCGATGGGGTTAGTTTTTTTTTTTTTTTTTTACATTTAGACAAAATCTACAAGAAAACGTTAAAATAGATATAAAACATTTTAGAAATGAGCTCTTCATGTGTTAATATACCAAAATGTATTCCAGATTGTCTCCTTAAATAATCTTTCAACCGATTATTCTCACTCTCCTGTCTCGTACCACTGCATCTACTATAAAACACTAACAAAATACAGAGTACCCGTATATTATTCTTATATATTATATTATTTTTGGAGAGGGAAAAAGTTCCACGGCTCTTCATAGACAGAATTAGGATTTAAGCAAACATATAACACCTAGGTTGATACTTGGGGCTATTTTGCAGCCATGAGAACTGAAGTCAGGATATGTTTGGTAGAGAGCCAATATCAGCATGTTAACCACGTATAATAATAATAATACAAACTGATTTGCCAATATACACACAACAGCGTGTCAGTGTGTGTGTTACTGTGTCTTATTGTCATATTTTGTCTTTTGTGTGGACCCCAGGAGTAACAGTTGTTACTGATGTAATAACTAATGAGGATTGTAAATAAACACAATCAAGTATTATAAAGTATTGTGCTAAATATTATGCATTTAATGTGTGATGAAAAAAGACATAACAATGAAATAAAATTACATTGTCTCATGTATGATTCATTCAAAAGTTAAAACACATTTAAAATGGTGTCCAGTAGCCTATGGGGGAAAAAAATCCCAGACCAAGCTAAATGAGCAGTCGATAGAGATGTCAAAAGTTTAGAACCAATTAGCTAGAGCTGTTCTGTGAACAGTTGGTGATGCGTTCCTTCTGATGTAATAAACAAATAGATAGGCCACATCTGCCAGGAGGATTACTTTTCTCTTTGGTGGTGTTAAGGTATATTTCCATACCTCAGAAAGTTAACTATTGGTAGGTTAGGTTAAATAGCTTTTGTTATTTAGTGTTATTTTAAACTCACACACACACCCCTCTCCCCAATATCTAGGTTATTTTCTCACCTGGTTCTTCCTGCTCTTGCTCTCTCTCTCTCTCTTCCTCTCTCCCTCTTTGCACTGACTTAATACAAACTGGTAAATGTGTGTAACGCCAGTGCGACACCTTATACAGCATTTCAAATAGTTGATGCGTAACGTTACAGTTATGGAACAAACCTATATTAAAAATGACAAGTTTCGGGGGAAATGGTCGGTGGAACAAGCAACGCAAAAACCCGGACAGATATTTTAGGACCCCAAAATAGGAAATGTCCGGGTAAATGAGGACGTTTGTTCACCCTAACTAAAGTGCATCAGTTAGCAAGCACACAAGCAAACTGATTAGCTGCGCTAGCTAACATTACACACACTAACATTAACTTAGCTGCCTTGCTAGCTAGCTAACTAACTAGCAAATAGCATGTATCTTATATACAAGGCTCTGACCAACACAATGGAACTAACAACCCGTTTGACAATGTTCTCTGTCAGAATAGTCAGCAATGTTATATACTGCTAGCTAACGTTTCACATACTTGTCTCGTTGCCCATCAGAACCACTGGCCGTGATAGCTAGCTAATGTTAGTGCTGCTAAAAACAAACACGCCGGAAGCATTTTGATAGTGCTTTCCTAATCTGTAAATCACTTCCTACTCCCATCTGCAGGTGGCGCCACAAGCTATGAGGTGCACAGACTACTACCGGCAATCCATGAACGTAATAATAATAGTAATAATAATGATAATAAATCAAGAATTAAAATAAATAAAAAACGTTTAAAAAGAAATTACGAAATAATTTCTGCCCCCAATATTAGGGGGGGTGAGATTAAATGTAGGGGGGGGCTTTTTTCCACTCAATTAAAAAAAGGACGAGAGTACAGAGTTCAATCTCCATTCTTTTAATTGGAAAATTAGGAAATTACAAAATAATAATTCAATAAAGTGCACAAACAAAGTAAAGCCAGATTACTCTTCTGTTCTTTAGCTGAATGGCAGGAAAGGCTCCACAAGTTGTCTATTTGAAATACAATACTTCAAAAACATACTCAAGCAAATGTAAAATGACTGACTTTAAAAAAGACTCAAAGTACAAGTACACAAAAAAGCTACTCAATTGCAGTAACGTGAGTAAACGCAACTAGTTGCCCACCACATTTAGTCTTAGCGTTCTCGTCAGTCTGTTACTTGCCTGTCCGCTGATTTTGGATTGTTAGCCTTCATGTTTGCCTACCTGCCTTTTGCTGACTGTATTTCTGTCTCTTGTCCACGAGTAAAATATCTTGTTTAAACCTACATGCTACGCCTACCTGTGTTTGCATTTGGGTCCAGACTCTGAGTTTCCAGGTTGATGAACTGAATATCTTACATCAGTGTCTGTATGCAGGTTTGAGTCAGTCTGTTCGTGCCTGGGAGTATGCTTAGGGTGTTGCAGTTGTACTTATATCTGTCATTCGTGAATAGTTTGTGATTGATCAGCATCATCGTGCTAGTGTGGCTGACCGGCAGCGTAAAAACTGCCAAAGGATGTTGGTGTATTGAAGAAGGGAGTCATGAAGCAGAGGTCTGACGCAAAAAGAGGTTGTGGTTTCATTAACCAGAAAATGATTATATGGGGGAAATTAAAGATGCAGTACCAAGATGCTACAAATATCAATCTGACCCACATAAACCTAACTCATTTGACCACTTCCCCCAGCAAGCTGTTACCCTCTCTCCCTACTAAGTCAAAATGCCCAGCTTACACACCTTCCTCTACCTTAATTGGACTAAACCATTAGCAAGGGTGAGCACAGGGTCGGCTATGCAACAGGAGGTGTTGTAAGCATGCATAAGATGTAATTGGAGAATACGATTTTAAACACTAGTATGTCTGTTGAGTATTATAAAGTGACGCACTTGACACATGGTCACCATTCTACGTGGGCAATTTAACTTCCACATCAATATAGGCTTCAACCAGGGTAGCTCCCTCCCTCATTAACGTGGCACTGCCCAGGCAGCTCCATTAATACAGGGATGCAGGCACCTGCTCTCCCTTCCACTGAGCAGGTGAGACCCTTCAGACAACTAAATGTAACTGTTATGTATGAAGTGTTTTCCTGCCCAGACATGAACAAAGTTGTTGCATCGGTTGTGCACAGTATAGCCAACCTTTCTTGCCCTTTTCCTCTATTCGCGTTGGACCAGTTTCCCTACTTATGATGGCACCGCCCCTTACAGCCCCGGCTCTTGGCTCACCTGCAAATAAATAGGAAGTCAAACTACAGTCCACTTGTCACCGACAATCCAGAGGAGGGAATCTGGGTGAGGACTTCTTTCAGGGTCGGGAGCACCCTGCATCTGTAAGGCTTTACAGAGGACACCAGTCAGAGCCTCAGCAGAGTCGATCACTCGCCAGTATAGGGCTCAGTATGACAACATACCAGGAAGTAGTGATTGTTGCTCCATTATGGGGTTATATTGGGTTTTGTTTTGCAATCGTTTGAGCATTTGAGTAATGCTCTGCGCTACTTTTGCTCTTAACAGTTTATTAACTCAACCATCATTCAATTATTTACAGGGAGTGATTATACGAATGAAAGGAACAATATATTCAGTTTTATAGACATACTTAAACGCGCACAATAATACACTTACAATGTCACGTAGATTTCACTAGATCCAAGGTCATTTAAGGGGAAGCATTTAATGAGCTATGAGTCATTTCTCCATAATACGTCTGTCTACAACCTGCTCACCTGAAACTAACAAGGAAGCTACTGTCAAAAGAAAAGAAAAAACCTGTCTGGTTGGTCTTGTGCATGGGGCAGCATGGACATGCAGAGAGAAGTGGAGTTGTAGTTTGGGCTTCAGCAGTCCTATTTTTCTTTGTACCATAGATTTTTCTCATCCAGCAGCGAACGCAGGGATACTTGACAGCAATGATGCAAAGAAAACTCTTTCAAGCCCGGGTAGGCCTACTTATTTGTTTGATTAGTATAGTGTGTTCAGTTATGATTTGGCTCTTCAGTAGTGACACCACGGTTTTGACCATGGCATTTCATTATTCAAACGACAACGTAAATAATGCTGAGATGGATAGGATGATAAAACAACGGGTGCAAGAGCTTTGGAACATGAAGATCAAAGGGGATAAAGTAATGTGGGACGGTGAGAACAGTTCTTTGGGACCCTGCCCTGATACCCCTTCGGTGCTGGTGGGTGCACTCCGTGTGGAGTTTGATTGGAAGCGGACTATGGATGAGGTGAGGAGGGAGGCCACCTCTTCTCTTCAGGAGGGAGGACAATACAAACCACTGGACTGTATCGCACTACAGAAGGTAGGTGAATCAATGGAGAGGTGAATCAATGTATGAATAAATGAATGAACGGATGAAACGATGGATGAAGTATTGTAAAAGGTAATGGTGCCGCTGATTCTCCAACATACCAGTACACCGTTTTAGGGTGTGGGGTTTACTCTGCTTCAGAAAGCCGAGCACAGTACAGAATGCCTTTGTCACTTACGAATGACATTTGATTCCAGTTGCCGGGAAAAAACCTGCTGTATTTTATACACAAGATTTGCCTATTACATTTTTGTTTTGTTTTGTAGGTGGCAATCATCATCCCTTTCCGCAATCGGCATGAACACCTGAAGCATTGGCTTTACTACCTCCATCCTATCTTGCAGCGACAGCAGTTGGACTATGGTGTGTATGTCATTAACCAGGATGGCGACGGGGCGTTCAACCGGGCCAAGCTGCTGAATGTGGGCTTTGTCGAGGCACTGAAGGAGTATGATTATGACTGCTTTGTCTTCTCTGACGTAGACCTGGTTCCTATGAACGACCGTAACCTCTATAGATGTTTTAGCGAGCCCCGACACTTGGCTGTGGCTATGGACAAATTTAACTACAAGTTACCCTACACAAGTTATTTTGGTGGAGTTGCTTCATTGTCCAAGGAGCAATACATGAAGATTAATGGATTCCCAAACAATTACTGGGGCTGGGGCGCTGAGGACGATGATATCTATAAGCGAATTGCCCTGCATAAAATGGCAGTTTCTCGGCCCGACTCGGAGATCGGAAAGTACAAGATGATCCAACATAATAGAGACTTGCACAATGAGCCTGACCCGAAGAATTACGATAACCTCCTCAGAACCAAATGGGCCATGGAGAAAGATGGGATTAACTCCCTCACATACACGGTCAAGAAGATTGTGAAGGATGCACTGTACACTTTCATCACTGTGGATGTTCAGAATAGTCCGAAATAGCTGAATGTGGATGGAACCTGTGGACGCTGGACCGTTGCATGTGTAGTCTAAATCATTGCTTCTCAGGATTTTTTTAAATATTCAATAGTTCAACCCACTGCTGTAAATCCCAGGGGTGCAGGTGGTGTGTGCGCGTGTGTGTGCGCGCGTGTGTGTGTGTGTGTGTGTGTCATTGTCACAGGCCCTCTAAAAACAAAATGGCATTCAGATGTGAATTACTGACAAGTGCAGTTTGTAAAGCGTCTGTACTATCTTGCTCAAGCTATGTATCATGGGTATGTTTTAGTTTTTTTTGTCATCGCATCAACATAGTTTCACTGTATTGCGATATAGCATTGACTGAATATAATGCATTAATAAATGTGCAACACTTTGGGTCACCTCTGCCTGATTTCCCATCATTCGCACTGTGAAAAGAAAGAAGTATGTTGCTTTACTAAAATTGTACGATTAAGTGTCAATCAAATCTTAACGCCAGTCAGTCCGCTCTTCAGGCTTCCAGGCTTCTACCCGCTTCCACTAGCGGATGAGAACGAGCTCGACCGATGGCAAACACTTCTCAACCGCCAGTAAGTAACTTGGATAGCTTGAGGTAAACCTGTCAAAAACTAAAAAAGCATGTCTGACTTTTTGCCTCACAGCTTGTAAAATGAAAGTGGCGAGCACGGACCTAAATGTACAAGAACAGCTTTGTGTGTACATACATATTCCACACAGCCGCAATCTGTGCCTGATCAAGATGGAATGAGATCTGCATTGTTACTCTGCATTTCTTTCCACTGTTGGACGTGATTTGTACCTTAGTCATTTGATCCGCATACAGATAAGTTATTGTCTGTATCTGTCTCACACACGCACACACACAGTGGCAATTGCACTGTGCCTACAAACAAAGCTAAAACGAACCACACTCATTCACATATATACTGTACTCACACACACTCATCTTTTGCCTGTGTGTGACTGTTTTTAATCAGATTTATTCTGGTGTTATGATGTTGATATTCAGATTACTGTACTAACATTCTGCATATTTACCACTCTTAAATGAGCCGTGTCTTGTATTTGTGTGTACCTGTCATGTACTGAATGTTTGTAGGTGTCTTGATACCAACCTGGAGCAGGTCTCTCTTGAAAAAAGAAAAACAAATTGTATCTCAATGAGACTATTGTTAAGTGAACAAAAGGGAAAACCTGTCTCCCACGCGAGATGCGTCACCTGTCCACATGTTGCGCCGACAAAGAAAACGTAGCCTTGAGCCCTCCGCCCTTGACAACAATCTCCAAAGTTTGCAGACTTTAATCTGTATTTTTGAGGAGACTGTCATCAAGACTAACCAGGGCGTGGGTAGTATCTTTTTGGCCGCCATACTGTTTGGGGACAAAAAGCTAACTTTTCTGCTAGTTTAGCAAAGATGTCAAATAAATCAGTTTTAATTGAGACATTAATTAGGGGGGGGGGTGTAACCTCTTAATAATCCTTTAAATTCATATTTTAAGCCACATAATCACAATAAACCTCTAAAGATTAAAGACATTCTGGTAACACTTTACAATGGCCTTTTCCCAGTGTAAGTACACAATATTACTGTGTAGGGACTTGATGAAAATCACTGATACATAATGTACTTACAACAGTGTAACACTAAAACTGTAAGTGCAGTACATCTGAAGTGACCAGGAGTAACCAGACCTTCTGCTTCAGAGCCACAAGAATCAGGAATTACCTGCTTGTTAAAATCACATTTGAAACCAGTACTGGCTTGCTGTAAGAGTGCTGGTCTTGTTTCTCCACTATGCAAACACCCCTACTGCGTTTTCCCCCATCTACATTCCCTCAATGTGATTCTCGATGCAGAGGATGATCGGTGTCTCTGAGGATGACATGTCTTCTTTATTCAGTGATATCCTCTGGTCACGAGGGTCTAGTGACTCAGGGGTCTCTCCAATGATGGACTGGGAACAAAAAAGGAACTGGAACAATACATGAGGTTTTCCATGCCGAGGGATGTAAATGATGCAGAATACCACAAAACAAAGGTTGTCAGAACAATAGGCTTGATATACCATCTGGACCAGCTGCTTTGCGGACATTTAGCTTCCTGGGCTGCCTGCGAACCTCCTCGGTGGTGATGGTCAAGAGAGGAATGGGACTGTCGTCCTTGTTTGCGTCCTCTAGAGGACAGGATCTCCTTGTGCTGCACTGATGTCTTGTCCTCGTTTGCATTTAGAGAATTGTCATTGAAGCTGGAGATGTCAGTGCCATAACTAGTAATCCTTTTCATGCTGCTCCATAGTCCCTTTGAGTTACTATACATCTGCCAATGATCAATAAAGTTGCATGATGTTGAACTGATTCATTACATTACAAAAATTAGATGGGATGGTGCAATTTGAAATTCGAGTCTTTACAATTTAGATATTGCACTTATATTGAACTGGGTATTGGTACGTTTTGAGTGAAATTCTCATGATTATTTTTGGCACAACACACAATGGGTTTCAGCAAAAATATGTAATGTAATACACCGTACACATTTAATCGTCCTGTGATTCATAATTCAGTTCACATTTTCTTTTGATGCTCATAGGCTGTCAATTCAGTTTGGAACTCAATTAAATATCTTGTCAGTGCAAACGGAGAAACGCATGCTTGTTCTTTTCGGGCGATAACTTGGAAAAGTGAGTCTGAATCAATTGATTCAATTGAATCAGAGCAGGAACACCATTTTTGGAGAAGGAACCAATGAATAATGTAGATTAGCAGTGTGAAGAAAGAAATTAGGTCAAACGTGGAAGACACCAGTGTATTCCTTTAGCTATGGGGGCTTTAACATTTGTAAGGGTTGAAAGTGGTGCTGTTAGGCGTCCTGGGGGATTAGTACTCCTGTTACACACACATTGCTTGGTGAGATGCTGTGGTATCGTGCAGGAGAGATCGACGGAGCGAGAGAGAGAGAGGAGGGGGCGGGTCCCATGAGGTTTCTGTGGTGGAAGCCATTGGTACAGTATGGTACTGTACACATGTGGAATTGGGGCATTTAGAGAATGTGTGCTAAAGGTCAGAGCTTTGTTTAAGTCATTTCTCCTTTTCTCAATACTTCTGTTTGTGGTTTATTATGGGTTGTTGGCACTGACACAGTGGATTCGTGTGTGTTCAGGAGTTGACATCTGTGTGTGTGTGTGTGTGTGTGTGTGTGTGTGTGCCTGTGTACACGTGCAAGAACAACTGAATATGTGTGTGTGTGCATGTCGGTTTGTA
>OMOT01077505.1:0-29900 GCA_900312575.1 Acanthochaenus luetkenii
TACGTCATACAGTGAAAATACTTCTATAAGTCAATGGCTTCACTGTCGAGTAGTGTTTCGAGCGTTTCATGAAGCTTCGGCAAAATTGTTTCAATTGTCTCTGTGTTTCTGAAAGCCTTGTTCTAGTCATCCCTAGAGATTTTCATTCATTCCTCTTCTACACTTGACTCGCCTGATGCCTCTGAGTAGAAGAACAGCAGCAACAAGCCCCTGTTGGCTCACGTACGCCCCCTTCAGAGTGAAGCAAAAATATTACTTGATTCACCTTGTGCCTTTTCACTGCGGTTTTATGTCCCATCAGCAGACCTAATAATGTCACTTACGAACATTAATCTTTAATGGTTAAAGACATTTGCCAGACTGTGGAAAATCCGGGTAATTATGCGTGTCTGCAAACATTATATTGGCGAAATGCAGAGATACGGCAACAGGCACGGGCCAAATTGCATGTGTCAACCCAGTTTGATATGGATTGCGCATTCAGAGGTGAAGCTCGGCTCGTTGCTGCCTCAACTCGCGTTTCACCCCTGTAACAGGAAATACGCAAATTCAGCGATTTTGACTATAAAAAAATTCGAAATTTGTCATACATTAAAAAAAAGAAAAAATTGTATTGTCATTTTATGTTATCATTATTATTATTTTTACTTGTCATGATGGCTCTGCCTCACCTGCCTCCCCTGACTGCACGTCCCTGAAATATAAGTTGACTTTAAATGTTAATTCAGTAAAGTCCATTTTGGGCCGCAATTTGAGATTTGTACTTTATGTATTTCTCTTACCTGCCCACCTAGATCTGCTTCGTACCGTCTCAACCGTTGAATGAGCCTGTAGAGATGAGTAAAGGAAATCATGTTTTGTGAATGATGTTACATGGTAATAATGTGGTTATTATACTCCATTGTCAGCATTTGTTTTTGTTTGTTTGTTGTGTGGAAATCACAGGGGATCTTTTTTATTTTAGATAATTTAGTCTAGCCAATTAGACTTCAACAATTTACAATTTGATTTTATATACTTTACTTAAGGTCCTGCATCAACACCTCAAAGATCAAGAGATATTACTGCCATGATATTTCAGAATATGATGCAAATATGATGAAATACAGATCACATGCTCTGCAGTCACATCTCATATTTGGAACACATCCAGGGTCTGGATTAGGAACACTTTCCCTCAATAGAGTTCAAAGATAATCTCACCCA
Source organism: Acanthochaenus luetkenii (assembly GCA_900312575.1). Taxonomy (NCBI): domain Eukaryota; kingdom Metazoa; phylum Chordata; class Actinopteri; order Beryciformes; family Stephanoberycidae; genus Acanthochaenus; species Acanthochaenus luetkenii. The sequence goes on from OMOT01077505.1 coordinate 1,207, forward strand.
TTGTTTTGTTACAGTATCTGGAGTACAGATATACAAATGGGTCAGTAACCGACTGCAGTGTTTTGTGGACTGTACAGATTTATCTTTTTCATTTTGTAAATATGCTCATATTCAATCATGAAGAAATACTTGAGAATGAAATCATGAGGATTTATCATCATGTGAATAGCAGTTTCAATTCATATGGTGAATTGAATGAACGAATTGGCCCCTACCCTGAATGAGACCGTACATGGACATGGGCTTGATCTCTGTGCTGTATGCTTCTCCAATCCCCACCAAAGATTATCCTGTAGCCTTTCTGTTGCAGTACAGTCATGCAAAGTACAATGTACTGTTTTTGTAGTACATTCTATTTTTAGTTTTAGTTCTACTTAAAGATTATGGTTCGTACTTCATGTATCTGTCAGTTGCCACTTTAGATCTAGTCTGCTTTCTTCCAAAGAGAGCAAAAATGCTGCCGCCAGCTGTCTCACCACATGTCGGAGGAGGCTGTCAAGGCGGGTTAAGGAGAGAGTTTGGAGGATTTGATGTGGAAGTATGATTATTAGCCCATCTGCATAATCAGCTTTTTTCCCCCCAACTGGCCTGGAAACCTCAGGGGAAACCAAGTGTTGAACTGATGACAAGTGCTCACGTGTTTAAACAATATAGAATTTGATTATGTTTCTATTATATGTTTCACAAAAACAAACAAAAAAGAGAACAGAAACATTCAATCAAGTCCAGTCGCGCTTGATTTTGCTGTCACATTTTATTTTGGTGTGAAACGTTCTCTCATTAATTCCAATAAATCTCGTGGTCTGGAAATCGCTGCCATTGGCTCATCGAATATTCATCCCTCTGATCTAGCAGAATAACAACGATTCCCATGATCAAAATCCATCGAGGCACATCGCATTCGATTTACCTTAATGCCTCTCAGTGTTCTGCCCTCGTTTCCATTTAAGCTACATTCCAAACAATGAAATGATCTTTAAAGAAACCTCAGACCAGCTGTGTGTTTGGGGGTCATTTCCTTGTTTATTGATTCAGGGACTATCAGTCACTATTGTGTATGTAAGCGTATTGTAGCAATTTGTACACAGACTGGGTTGTCGAAGTCCAAAAACTCAACTGTGAAACAAAAGTGTAATGTTTGCCCTTAGACCCCAGCTACGGCTCCCATAGAATACCACATTTATTCTACATTGGTTCCTGTTGGCGAAGAGCAGGACAACATTATCTTAAGATTTGAAAGCCTTGAATGAGAAGTGACATCAACCGATTTGGTACCTAGCATGGGGTGGACACAATAATGAAACACCAAACAATATGTGAATACCACGTACATAATAAGGACTAGGGCCACCCTTTGCAGTCAGATCAGCTTCAAACCTCCTTGGAATGCTGTCATACAAGTCCTGAAGAACCGTGTGCAGTGGAATATTGAACCATAAATCAAGAAACAAAGCCTCTAGTTCTTCTGAATCTACTTTGCACTCTGCGCTTCAGAACTTCCCATAAAGGTTCAATGATGTTTAGATCTGGTGATTGGGGAGACCGTGGAAGGTGTTTCACTTTATCCTGGTGATCATAAAGCCACTCTGAAATTTGTTTAGCAATGGGAGTATTATCATCTTAGAATAAGGGGAAATCTTAGCCTAGATGCCGACAATGCATTTGATCAGGTAAGCTGGGGCTGCATACTTAGGGCCGGATCCCAAATACAGGGTACTAATTTGCGTGTGCATTCTAAAAGTTTGCGCGTTTGGTTGATGGGCGTTTTGCGGGTGATTTACTAAGAATGATTGCGTAAATGACAACAGGTGCAAACGTGGTGGAGACGGCAGTATTTCAATGAGGGTCTTGTGTGTTTAATGGTTTGTACCATGGAGAGTTTGGACGGGCAACGGCCAAAAGATGGCAAGACAAGACAATGTATTGTCAAGGAGACATAGGGACAGGTTATCCAGAGCTCTCTACAAAACAAGCCTGCTGGCATAGAGAAGCATGTGGATGGACTCAAAATGAAAACGAAAGCGTAAGTAAACAACATCTGTTGCTTTTGATGACAATTGCATTGTAAATTGATGAAATAATGAGACATAAATACAAAATGTGCCACGTGGACAAGTTTGGCTGCATGTTTGCAGTGGGGCTGACACAAGGTGTGTAGCTTGGACTATTGATTGCTTGCTGGCATTTGAAAGGGTAGAGTGTCCAGTTTCATATGATACCCGACACGGCAGCATTGAGTGAGTGGATCATTTCCCCAGCTGCGTTGTAATGCTACTGCCTCTTCCATTCCAAGAGCAAAAAATAAATTGTTTAATTAATTATTAATTAATATTTTCACCAATAACTATCACTGCCAATAGTCCAGACCTGCGGGCGGGTCCGTCGGACTTATGGGCTTAAAATAGGCTACAATAAATGTTAGAGCTGTAATAAATTGTTTTGTAGCTGCAGTAATGTTTTTCAGAATGATTTTGCTGGGCTTCACACAATTAGAAATGATTGAGACTGAGTTTTTCGTTGGGTAATAATATGTTTAGAATTTTGAAAGTGATTTAATACATATTTTTTCAATAAATGTTGATTTCTTTACACATGCAGAGCATTTGCACGTTCCCTAGAGTTAAGTTGTGAAAGGCCCTGCAGGGAACGAGATGAGAGGCTGAATGAGGTGAGACTAATTGCATCTGCAGCGGGAAAAAACCGCAAGCATGTAGTGTAGCCCATTTCATTCACTTATTTTATGATAAAGTGATAGCAACAGTTGGCAGGTGTACAGTATGTTTGCTGCATGTATTGTATTCAGTGAGATATCAGTTTTGTAACTGAAAAATGATTATATTATGCATATTTATGTATAGCCTTGATAAGCGTTAAGTGATGTAAGTAACTGTGACTTAAACCTAATCATCCTGATGTGTCTATCGCTCATTCCAGGTGGCCAACCTGCTCCGCCTCTTCCAAATCCCTCAGATCAGCTACGCCTCCACCAGTGCCAAGCTCAGCGATAAGACCCGCTACGACTACTTCGCCCGCACCGTGCCCCCTGACTTCTACCAGGCCAAGGCCATAGCTGAGATTCTGCGTTACTTCAACTGGACTTACGTATCGACGGTAGCATCGGAGGGTGACTATGGTGAGACTGGCATTGATGCCTTCCATCAGGAGGCCCGTGCCCGCCAGATCTGCATTGCCACCTCAGCCAAGGTGAGCCGCTCCATGAGCCGCTGGAGTTATGAGAATGTGATCCGCTCCCTGCAGCAGAAGTCCAACGCCAAGGTGGTCATCCTGTTCACACGCAGCGAGGATGCCCGTGAGCTGCTGGTGGCAGCCAACCGCATGAACGTCACCTTCACCTGGGTGGCCAGTGATGGCTGGGGGGCACAGGAAAGTGTGGTGAGGGGCAGTGAGGCTGTTGCAGACGGGGCGTTCACCATCGAGCTGGCTTCCTACCAAATCCCCCAGTTTAATGAGTACTTCACCGCCCTGCACCCATACAACAACACAAGGAATCCCTGGTTCAGAGAGTTTTGGGAAAACCAGTTCCAGTGCAGTCTCCATGATCTGGGCTGTGGCAAGCACTCACTCCGGGACGCCCCATTTGAGCCAGAATCCAAGATCATGTTTATAGTGAATGCTGTCTATGCAATGGCTACTGCCTTACATAATATGAGGCAGGCCCTATGTCCCAATTCCACCAAGGTCTGTGACGCTCTCAAACCAGGAAATGGCAGGAAGTTTTACAGGGAATACATTCTTAAGGTCAAGTTTGATGGTGAGTAAAATCTTGACAGACATACTATATACTGTGTTGTCACCCGAGTAGCTCGAATATATGAATTTTCATGTCTTATAGCGGCTTCCTTTTTTCCCTGAGTTTGTTTTCCTCATCTGATCCCTTTAAATAAACCTTGATATGATATCATGTAATCTCCCCAAGTGTGTCCTGCTATGCATGCTGACAAATGTGGTTATATCAATTTAGATTAATTGTACCAATTCACATAACATTTGGAAACAGTGCAAGAGCAACCCAAGAGGTTTTTTTACATTGCAACTGAAGATAAGCTCTAGTAATTATTCAATTTGCAAAGATGAAACGGTTCCCACAGCCTCACGCTTGGAGGCTCATTTTGTCAAGCATCTTAACTAAAGTGTGAATAGCGAGAGGGTTCTTCAATCTGAATACTGCGGACACAGATGCATAAATATCAGCACGTCTCATCAAGCAGAGAGCCATTATCTACTTACTACATGTGTCTAAACAAAGCTGCAACACAAACTGCGTAACTCTTTTTTCATCAGCATATATACATGTCACAGATAACAGACCCACCAAGTCAAATGCTCTCACCTCCTTGACTGAGCTGTATTGTCTCATCCTTGGATTTAAAGTACCGATAGGGTGATAGCTGGGACATTTTAAGTGATAAGAGTGATAGAGGTGGCTGAGTTTAAATCAGCCTGCTCTCGTCAACCTATCCGTTTCTGCTCTCCACAATTTAAAAATTATTACCCAAAGGACTTTACTATCCAAAGCAATGCGATTGTTTTACAGGTCTAAAATGAAGCCGGTCCCCACAGGGGTATATGACATCTTTAGGGAGAAAGCACATAGTATAAGGTTTGGCCACAAATTTCTTAATACGTTTACAAATCCTTAGATGTATAAAGAAAATTCCGGATATAAGGAATTCTAATTAGTTATACAATATATTATGCATTATGCTAAAATGCATAATGGTTGATTAATATACTGTCCATAGTTTCAAAATTAACTAGCTTTTACAATATAATGAAACAACAATATAATAATTTACTTATAATTAAACCTACAGTACATTATCTTAATATTTATCTTAATATTAATGTTATCTTAATGATGATGTATTCACAAATCATGGACTACTATCTCTATCTATGTAAATACATGTACAATTATAACGTCATTATGAAAAGGATGGTAAGTAATTTCTAAAATTCAATTGAAAATTGCCAAGGGTTTATTTCAATTACAAACAAACTATTATTCATTTAGAAATCATTTTAGAGAACATGCCATCTCTCTCCAGTGTGTGATCCAATAACATTTCGTCACAGAAAACAGACTCAATTTTTTTGGCTTCAGTCATGTAAATCGACAAGTTTCACCTGTGTCCCCTGTCACAGCCACTGTTCATTCTATAGTGCAAGACAAATGGAATGTCAGGAGATGCCTATAAATATGCAAAGAGATGAATCAAACATTACAACAATCAAACTATCCTAAAAAAGTGCTCTATAAGACATGAGTTCATAATCCAAATACTGTCTTGGAGCTACGAAGAAAACACAATTAATCAACGTTAATATTTATGCTTAGCTACCATTTTGACAGTTTTACTTCACTACAGCTGCACTTGCCATAAGATTAACCCCTTGTCCATTTGTTTCACTCTTTCTCTCCTTCTTTTCACCTTTAGCTCCCTTTCGTCCAGCAGACACAGATAATGTAGTACGCTTTGATGCCTTTGGAGACAGCCTTGGTCGCTACAACATTTTCCACTACCACAAAGAAGGTGTACGCTACGTCTACCGTAAAGTGGGCTACTGGGCCCAGAGCCTGACCCTTGACACCAGCCTGATCCGCTGGACTGGCCAGGCTGCGCCCACCTCCCAGTGTAGTGACCCCTGCAGGAAGAATGAGGTGAAGAGCATGCAGCCTGGAGATGTGTGTTGCTGGATTTGTATCCCCTGTCAGCCCTACCAGTACCTGCAAGATGAGTTCACCTGTGCTGACTGCAGCTTTGGCCAGTGGCCCCTGGATAACCTGACAGGCTGCTATAACCTGCCTGAAGAGTACATCCGGTGGGAAGATGCATGGGCCATTGGCCCTGTCACTATTTCCTTTCTAGGTATGATGTGTACACTCTTCATAATTGGCCTCTTCCTCAAACATAACGAGACCCCTGTAGTGAAGGCCAGTGGACGTGAGCTCTCCTACATCCTCCTGCTGGGAGTGCTGATGTGCTACTGCATGACCTTCATCTACATCGCCAAGCCTTCCATGGCAGTGTGTACACTGCGCCGGCTAGGCTTAGGCACTTCCTTCGCCGTGTGCTACTCAGCCCTCCTAACTAAGACCAACCGTATTGCTCGGATCTTCAGCGGGGTGAAGGATGGAGCCCAGCGGCCTCGACTCATCAGCCCAGCCTCCCAGGTCGCTATCTGTGGTGCTCTGATCTCCTGCCAGCTGGTAGTGGTGGTGGTCTGGCTGCTGGTGGAAGCCCCAGGGATCAGAAAGGAAGTGAGCCCAGAGAAGAGAGACGTGGTCACCCTCAAGTGTAACAGCAAGGATTCTAGCATGCTCATGTCTCTCACTTACAACTGCATTCTCATTATTCTCTGCACCATCTACGCCTTCAAGACCCGCAAGTGCCCTGAGAACTTCAACGAGGCCAAGTTCATAGGGTTCACCATGTACACCACCTGCATCATCTGGCTGGCTTTCCAGCCCATTTTCTACGTTACCGCCAGCGACTACAGGGTGAGCTACCAAATTAGGATATACAGATAACCTTCTTCATGACATCTGCACATGTAGTCCTATATTGAGATAATCAGTGCACTCTTTTACAGAATGTTTTCTAAATTACGTTCATGTTGTGGTGACACATGCCAAATCCCTTTGAGCAGATGACTTACAGATGACTTACCTTATTTGACCTTTTAAGTTTGAATATTAAAGAAGTGTGAGTAAATATAGAATATTTGGATGTCATGGTGTAGTGTAACAGGCGGCCAAAAATCTTAGTCTTCCCACAACAAAACCTCAGTTCTTATGGTAGTACCACTTAGGTTGTGTGTTTTTCCAGAGGTCTTTTTTAAAGCACAATACACATAAGCAGTCACATTTCCCCTAAAATCGATAGTTACAACAGCGAAGCATTTAAAAATGTCTGTTAACGAGGGAAATATTTTTTCTAACATTGTAACATGCCACCAAAAACCTTTGTCTCACTAATATCGTTTGACCAAAAACTTTGATATTTACCGCAAAAATCTGCCTTTTCAGATATATATATAAATAGATAGATAGATAGATAGATAGATAGATAGATAGATAGATAGATAGATAGATTACATACTCTACATACATACATATACAAATCAAACCAAAATAGGGAATTGACATACAAAATGTTGTTCAGTTTGTGTTGCTGTATGTGATTAGAAGTTAGAATGCTGTCGACTTCTGCCAGCCATCTGTAGAGACAGGAACATACAGAAAATCTAAATAAATTCAGAGAAGAGGGCGGTCTGAGTATTGGGGTTTCATCCCCTGGGGATCTGAACAGTGTGTTGGGAGAGAGTGTTGGGAGAGAGTGTTGGGAGAGAGTGTTGGGAGAGAAAGGAGAAACAGACAGAGGAATCCCCTGACACAGATGGCTCTACAGAAACACAGAGCATGAGGGTCTGCATGGGAACTCAACGTCCCTGTGTGTCCCTGTGTGTCCCTGTGTGTGCCTGTGCGTAGCTGTGTGGAATGGAGTGTGAAAGAGTAGGATGCTGAGTCCCAGCTGTGCCCCCTGTCCTGGGACACCAGTATGGCTCAGAGGGACCCTACCTCCAGGCCCCCAGGCGAAGCGAGAGACAGACAGCCAGAATGGACTCATCAGATAGACACAAAACTCCCCTTTTGACCGATGAATAATTACTGAAGCAACTGAACTGGCGCAATGTTCCCCTCGTTTTACACTCCTTTTTAAATTGTTGTCACAGCCTGACGCAAATCCCCAGTTGAATAATACAATACAAATTTAATTGTGATCCATCATGAAATGTTCAAGTAAACTAAATATGACCTACTGAGCCATGAATAACACATTTCATTAGGATATAAAATATTGAAGATATTCTCTGCACCCGAGGGAGAGGGCTGTCCTCATATGCCAGTGCTGGTCATCTCATCTCAGCAGCAAACAGAACTGATTAAACAGCCACTGTTCCCAAATGTTCCCAGCGCTTCTGTAAAAACACGGAGGGATGCAGAAAGTATTGGAAGACAGAAACGTATTGCCTTCCTTTCAAGATCTGTCTGGAAACGTACCTTTCCCAAGTGATTTTTGTCAGCAAAGCTTCTTCTACTGAGGTCATATCTGTCCAACACCAGATTATCTCGTCTCTACAATGCTGTAGCCCAGTGATGGTGACATCTTTCGCTTATTGGACACAGCAGCCTTTTTCTAGCACAAATACTTTTTTAAATGCACCCCCACCTAACTGTAGAAATAAAATGTGGTAACACAACAACAACAACAGTTTACCTCCCCACAATTCCCTTTGTGAAATCTGAAAAAATCACTCACTGGTGGATTACCAGTGGGTTTTGTCAAATCAAGGTCCATGCTAGCCTATCTAGACTATCTTCGAGCTGGTTCATCCAATAAAGTTTTCCAATAAAAAGGAGAATCTCATCTCCGCTATGAGGATCTCTGGGGGAATAAAGCTACATGAACACAGAAGATATAAGTTATACCTGAAGCATCATTGCTGTATTGCTGAAATGCAATAATGGCTGTAAAACACATAAATACAACAGTGAATAGAGACAAGTAGAGCCCTAGCAGCCATGCTCTGCATCCTGTTCTCCACCCTCCAGCAGAAGACAACTGGAAAAATCTTACTGCAAAGGCAGATTCCTTGTCCTCTGCTCTTCCTAACCAACATCTAGTGCATTATTAAAACCACTTAACAGTTCATTCTTAAGCAGTACTGTCCTCATCTTAGTTTTATTCAAAACTATTTTTGAATTAGGTACAGGACATATAACCAGTGTGCACCGTGGTGTTGCTCAGGTTACACAAGGATAAACAGTAACTTTGCCTTTTTATCTTACCCTAACTCCATGTACAACAATATACAGTATAGATGAAACACCATTATGATGACATTTCACCACTTTGTGCACTTTAGGCGCTTGTGAATTTTTATCTCAACCCAGGAACTAAGCCTGTCAATGTGTATTTAATGGAATCAAATGAGCTGAATCTTCATTTGGAATTCATGGCACATGGGAACCCACAATACATCTCAAGATACCGACCTGTAGTGGTCAGTGACCATCATGTGGCAAACAATACTTTCAGAAAAGCATGAACTTTTATTTATTTTTCCTATCCTCTTATAATTATACTTACGTTTGATACTAATTACTTTGACGTGTACTAATTAGGTCAAGGAGATTTATGTCAGGCTAAAAATGTGATTAAACTCTACTCCACAAATAAAAAGACACCTGCTGTGCCTTGTTAAAATTGGATGGTTGGCAAATGCACCTGCCACACAGCACACAATGCTGGGTTGTGCATCCTGTGCAGTTATCCAGGGGAAAAAAACATAAACAAAGCTGTGAGAGAATTGGAAATGAAGGACCAGACTGATGACACATAGCAAGATGTGGGCGGGCTGAATGGAAAAAGGAGTGAGTGTTAAGCTGTTCACACCTCTCCTAGCAACCCTAGCTGATCACTTCCTTCCTCCTTCCTCCTCTATTTGCACCTGGCATTGATTCTGTCTTGTAAAAAACATTCCATCTTTATAATTTCTAAACTGACTCCCGAGCTCTTCTCTAATTTAAATGTATATTGTTGGGGCACAGAAATACTTCTTATATCTCTCTCTTCGTCAAGGCACTGTGGTTTTGACCTTTGCACTCCTTACTCTTGATTTCTTAAAATGTTGGCAATCTAGAAATGTAATTGTATTCTTCTGTTACACTCATTGCAAGTAACCTCTAAATATCTAAATATAAGTAAGCACAAGGAGTGTAATAAATACACAATACATATGCACACTCATGGACAGATCACAAGTTGTACATTTGTATAGTGCATTATTAATAAGTGCCCATTATTATTATTATTACCTGTTACTACTTGTGCTTTTTATTTGTATTTGTATTGCCTTCCCCATTTCTGGCATTGTTCTGCCAATTGCTGCTGTAACACCTGAATTTCCCCTAGGGGATCAATAAAGTGCAATCTAATCTAATCTAAGTAAACACTATATATCCCACCTATTCTCAGACTACCTAATAGCTAACTATGGTTTTGGTTATCGGACAAACACTCCGTGTTTCTCACCTCTTTTCCCTCCTCCAGGTTCAGACCACCACCATGTGTATCTCTGTCAGTCTGAGTGGTTCTGTGGTGCTGGGCTGCCTCTTCGCCCCCAAGGTCCACATCATCCTGTTCCAACCCCAAAAGAATGTCAGCACCCTCAGGGTGGCCACTGCCCGCTTCAGTGTCACCACTGGCCCTTGCTCCAGTTTCTCTCAAGGTACCACCTTATAAATAAACACTGTGTGTCTCTTGTTAGTCCAAAATGTAATGCATCGCTTATTACTTTAGTTATAACTCCCTGGGAGCAGTACTCCATTACACTACTACTTGTATGAGGCTACCTTTCTGTTACACCCATAAAATTGGCGGTTGTATTATCTCACCTTTTTAAAAATCTGCATATCTCAATGATCTCTCTTGTGAATGATCAGGGAAACCAAAAAGGCTCGATGTCCAATGTTCCTTTGCTCCGTAATATCAAAGTAGTGGGAATACTTCCACGTTTCTGCCATTTCTTGTGTAAGCTAGTTTGGTGTGCGTTCACGTCAACAAGGACGACGAATCAAGACGAAAACTAATCGGGGGACAGGGGTTGGATATATTTTCTGGACAGTTCATCGTAAATCTTATATTAATACAGGGGTGATGACAGAAATCATTTGTAAGTGTAGTATTATTACTGAACTTGAAACAGTAATTAAATACATTACTTGTAAATGGGAAAACTAATGACATTGCCTATTGATATCTGTATAAATGGCTTAATATGAAAGGGCTTTGTTTGAAACTAGGTGTTTTGTGTTTTGCAGCATCAACCTCCAATGTTGTTCCTACAGTGTGTAATGGACGAGAGGTGGTGGACTCCACAACGTCCTCCTTGTGAAGACTGGGCTGAAGACTGAGTTCCTATGCCAAGCATTTATTGAATTAGTTATTTAATCATTAGTCCTGAATCAGGTGTTTCAGATATTAAAGAGGTCACACAGATGATCGTCCTGATTTTGTTGTCCTCAAAGTGCTGTGAGTACAATGTCCCAATTTTGTTTTTTGCTCGTAGCGATTTTAAATAAGATGCCAATGCAATTGCGTATAGCCCTTCTTTTTATTAATTAAGGATTCTACTTGCAACATGGAGTAAATAATAGTAAATCTGTTAAATGTAATATATACAAGATGTTTTTAATGTAGATTTTGGTGAACCAGTTTGTGCTTTCTTGTAATTTATGTAAATAAAAATGTGTTTTTTATGAATATCAAAATTACTTATGGTCTGACTATTCCTTTTCACAACACCATGAGATATAAAATCCAGAGGATCAGACATGCGAAATGTAGTAATTTATGTTGCTTTGAGACACTATAGCATAGCTTAGCTTACCATACATTTAAGAAAAAGTAATTAACTTCATTCTGTTAGTAATCAGCACAAAAAGGAGGTGAGATACTGCAATTCAAATTAGGCAACTTGTTAGACTATTTCAAATATATGGAGATTTCAGGCAGTGCAAATTAAAGGTAGATTAAATTAGAAAGGTATATTGAAATATATGAGCTGTCTAATATTTATCAACTTCATTCTACACCATGTGCCGAGTCTGCAGACCAAACAGTCAAAAACGTAAACAAACAATTTAAACAAACATCATCATCTGCTAATATAGGATCGAATCCACCAAAGCCGTCCTTGGAATCCTCCTGTGGATGTGAGACAGAAGCTTTGGAAAACATGCCCATATCTGTGATTTAACACTGCCATCTTGTGTCCAAATTGTTTGATGTAAGCCTGCCTGTCCTGGGCATGGAGGAAGTGAACTAAAATGACCAGATCATGCCTTTGAACCTTACTTTTTCTGTACTGCTTGGTGGTCATCAGTGGTCATCAGCAGAAGGCTGTAGGTGTATGAGCCAGGCACTATGAAGTTTACTGTGTGTAAACTTCCCCTGCAACTAATCCCCCAGGCCATTGCTGTGAGAATAAATACAGGAATGTCAACTTGTCCGGTTAAGCGAGAAAGAAAGTTCCCTATAATGGTTACACTAAACATTTACAGACATAATCATAACATTTTGATTACCTGGGAGGATTACACAGTTGCTGGTAGTAGTCCTACTGAATATGAACTTCTTCATGGAGATCTTCATCCAAAGTCAAAGTCAAAGTCAAAATCCTCACTTACATCAAGCAAATGCAGTGTGCATCTGATTCTCACTTCCTAAAGGAAGAACAAGATGAACAAAGACAGGCCACTGCAATCTTCATTGTTGCCAGCAATTATCATAAGCGCTCTATGCCACCTAATATGATAGTCTTCTCTGAAATTCATACAAGTAACATCTTCTTTCTTTCACTGGTGGTAACATCATTTAGCATGAATTACTGTATATATAGCAGAGTAGTGTAAAATTAGTCTTTATTACGTTGAGTCATTCAAGGCACATTGCCTGAGATTAATTATTAATGATTATGTTTTAATCTAAAGCGCAACTAGGCCCAAAGACACACTTCTACCCAGGCTTAACCTTTTACTTACACAAGTTTGTGCAAATGCAGCGGACATTGATGATTGTGGATTATAGCAGGATGCCTTGCTTTCCACTTTACCCAAACGCTCCACAGAAAGGTTATTAGTTACCAAAGTGGGATCCGGGCACCCTATGAGTCCTTGAAAGGGTTCCAGAGGGTCCTCAGCCAAATTAAAACCAGTCACACGTCACTATTACATTTATTTCATGCTCTAAACATTAGTGCAATGAGAGAATGTACAAGAGGGGCTTCTGTTATCATGGGTTTCACTCTCCACTCTCATTCCTGAACTATAGATTAAGGCAGTGTATAATTTCCAAATCAACTTACAACAACAATATTTTCAGATAGGGGTCCCGGGCAAAAAATGTGCAAATGTGTTTGACATGCTAAAGGTTGTAACCCTTAGGTATGACAGATGTCAGCAGTAGGCCTATGTGAGCATGCATGTGCTATATGTTGGGGAAAGGTATGATACAAGGCAATATAAAGATTAAATACAAATCTGAAAAAGTGCACAAAGATTGATTGTGGACAATGATGGAGGACAAACTCGAGGTGATATATCGTTTGGTTTCACTTTCTAATACAACAAAGAGAGGTTTTGTATTGCTTAATTTACATTTGTGATTATTATATTTACCTAGTAAGCTAAGATCAATCAAATAACATTAGTTTTATTTTCCTTTAATGGTATGATAGAAACCAAACAATATATCATTACACAAAAGAGGAAAAATATGTGTATAAATGGTCAATTGTGAATTTACAGAGGTTTTTCCAAAAGGTGGGAAGATGCTGCCAGAAGATTACTGGACGTTACCCGGATGTTACTGATACAACCACAGACCGGATATAGAGGACCTGAAATCCGTCGTCGCAGGCGAAGGAGCTGGATGCGTTTGATTGCCATTAGTAATGTTTTCAGTTGTAAAGTACAGAGGGAAAAATACACACCCATGTGACATAGGAGGCGGTATACGGCTTCGTGATTGGTCTGTGAGTCGCTTTAAAACTAAGAAGGAGGAGGAGGAGGATTACTATCAAGCTCCGCCCCTTCCTCGGAATGAGAAAGCGGAAATCAGAGAGCCGCAGATCAGCTGGAGGCTTGAGCCATAAACACGGCGAGAAGTCCATGTCTGTCCGTCTACCTGTCTAAAGACAGTTAAAAGGTGAGTTCCCTGCTAGCAAGTCCAGGCCAGTCGTCTTCTGCTTACAGCGTCGGCTCCCAAACACATCAAAACAACCGTTGCATAATGGCGAACGGCTATTTAATGTGGCGTTTTGCAATAGCCGAGTGGCAAGTCATTAAGTGACAGATGATTTAGTTTCGGCTGACAATGGAGGGCTGCCTGCCTGCCTCTGTGCCGTCTAGACACGGCAGGACGATGCCCGGGTTACCTGGCAGGTAGGTTAGGCCCAACAAGGCAAAGGCTGCTTGACTAGTTAGGTGGATAAACCTGACAGGGCAGACGCACTATTAAAGGCTATGTGCTGTGTCATGGTGAAAAGGTAATAGCCTACACAGCACATGCTTCTCATAGCCTAACGCCAGTTGACTCTTGACATGTTGCTTAAATATAACTGTGCCAAATGTCTCAATGTTTCTGCGTAGGGATTTGGGAGCGAGGAGCCATGGCACCAAAGAGGCGTCGGGCTTCTGCCATCAAGGCAGGTGGCAAGAAGGTGAAGGTGAAGGAGGAGCCTGAGACAACGAAGCCAAAGGACGCCTTCACCACGGCGAAAGAGGCCCTCATGGCCACTGGGCCACAGGCAAAGGGCAAGAGGAAGATTGATGAGCACTGCAGCCTCTCTGGAGAGGTAAGAGAGATGCCACTATCCTTATATTGTGTATTCAGTTACGTCAAAATGTCTGCGATTTAGTAGGCGACTCATGCCGTTATACACGGTATAAAAAATACATCTTGAAGAGTGTTTCTTATTGTCTCCCACAGGTATACGAGGATTATGACTGCATGCTGAATCAGACAAACATTGGAAATAACAATAACAAGTTTTATGTCATTCAAGTTATTAAAGATAACAACCACTACTATTGTTGGAACCGATGGGGCCGAGTGGTAAGTTTGTGTAGCAACTACACAATATGCCGATTTCACTATGTTTTTCATGTTCAGAATTTGCATATTTGCACATGCAAGGAATTTATCTTGGTATAGTTGCTCACATAGACGCGTCTTAAGGTTAAAAAAAATTAAGTATAATACTGTAGTATAAATGTATTAAAAGAGGAATAAAATGGTGTGCGGGACATTATGGCACCATGGTGGTGTGTGTATGTTGACACGTTCTTGTGTATTCAATAACTCAAGAACAATACAACGAAACGTCATACTTGCACCACAGATTCCCCCTATAGAGCAGATGATCTGATTCGATTTTGGAGCACCGTGACACTTAAATTTGCATATTAATGCAAAAGAAAAATGGATAAATAGTAGAACTTCATAAGGCTTTAAGATAGAGGGCATTAGATGGCTCGAGTGCCTCTTGTTAAACATGTTTTATCATGTTCTATAAAGCAAATTGCCTCTGTGGCGATATTAATGTTTCTCTCATCTCTGTCAATTCAGGGGGAAGTGGGACAATCCAAACTTTCAGCCAGTTTCGATAAGCCTGAAAATGCTGCCAAGGACTTTGAGAAAAAGTTCAAAGACAAGACAAAGAACAACTGGAGCGATCGAATGAATTTTGTGGCTCACTCTGGGAAGTACACCTTGATAGAGGTGGATGGAGAACAGGATGCGGAGGTCAAGGTACTGTTTTGTAAATGTCTGTCTCAGTAGAGCAAGGGATGTTGAACGTGAAGCCTAAACGGCGTCGGCTACAGCGTCGGCTCAGAATCAATTAACACAATCCATGACAGACAAAGTAATTGTTGAATGTGTTTCACATATTTTGAGCCTTTGATTTAGCTTGTCTTGCTACTTAAATCTTACTCTTATCTCTACTAAAACTTTCAGCCTTGGCAAAAGCTCACTGACTACTCATTGATATTGCAGGTGGACAGTGTTGATGGGAAGAGTCTCGAAATTACCAAAACCATCCTACCATGCACCCTTGATAATCCCACACGGAAACTCATCGAGCTCATCTTCAGCAATGACATGTTCAAGGAGGCAATGGAAATTATGAACTTAGGTGGGTGTGTCTCAGTCCGCCAGCCCTTCCTTAAGTGCAATCAGGTTTATGAAGCCTGGGAATGGTTTATGTGCATAGATCCTCTTATGTAACATGCCTGTTGGGCGAGAGTGTCTAGCAGTGGGTGGGGTGGTAAGTTGAAAATTATCACTGAGCTTTTTATTGTACATTGAGTGCGACTTTCTGTAGTGCCTAGAAATTTAACAAACTTTGAGGTCAAAGAATATAGAATCTGACTGTAAATTATTGACCATTGGTACCGAGAGAGGGTAAAGTGCATTTACACAGGTCTCCTTGTCTGAGCATTGTGACCCTGTCTGATCAGTGTCTTGGGCTTTGTCAACAGGACTATTGTTATTGCTTGTTTTTGTTCAAACCTTTGTGTTGTAGTTGAAGTAACAATCCTCAGTGAGATTGTATTGTATTGTGTCCTTGGTTAGATGTATGATTGGAAAAAAACGAACAAAAAAAACTAGCGTGTGTGGAACTTTTGTTTTTGTGTGGGTGTGATACAGACATCAAGAAGATGCCTTTGGGCAAGCTTAGTAAACTGCAGATTGCAAAGGGCTTTGAGGTACTGGAGGAGATCGAGGCAGCGATGAACAGAAAGAGTGGGAGAGCAAGTCTGGAAGAACTTTCCTCGAAGTTCTTCACCACAGTCCCACACAACTTTGGCCGGAACAGACCGCCAACCATCGACACCGCAGAGATTGTGGAGAAGAAGAAAGAGATGCTTATGGTGACAATTTCATGAGAGTCACAAACTTATGTCTTGAAATGAGTTGCCTTTTTATATTTTCCCAGTCCTTAGTTCACTCTCCTCTCAAATGCCCTTTATAGGTGCTGGCCGACATTGAGCTGGCCCAAACCCTAAAGTCGGAGACTGAAAAAGCCCAGGCAGAGATGGAAGAGACAGTTTCTCACCCTCTGGACCAGGACTACAAATCTCTGAAGTGCAAGCTCAGTATACTGGGAAAAGATGCAGATGAGTTCAAGGTACTGTATCATAAGCGATATTAAGGCAACTACACTTGAAGCACTTTTTCTGTCGTGACTCATCTCAAATGTACTGCCCCCCCCCCCGTTCACCAGATTATAGAAAGATACCTGAAAGCAACTTCGGATAACCATAGAAGTCCAAGAATTGTCAATGTCTGGGAAGTCGATAGAGAGACGGAGGTAAGAACGGCATAGAGTAAAACTCATCTAATTTAATTGACTTAACTGGAGTCCTATGACCTAACACTTTCGTGCACATCACAGGGAGAGCGGTTTAGCGAGAGCCATGGTCTGGACAACCGTCGTCTGCTGTGGCATGGTACTAACATAGCAGTGGTAGCAGCCATTTTGAAGAGCGGTTTGCGGATCATGCCCCATTCAGGAGGTCGTGTTGGTTCTGGTATCTACTTTGCGTCTGAAAACAGCAAGTCTGCAGGTTATGGTGAGGCTCTAGTTTACAAAGAGAAACCGATTAAAGAAGCTGATAATGATGTTGATTGCAATCATAGTGGTGATGCTGGGCTTGTAAAATAACAAAAACATTTGCCGTGCATTTGCAGTGCGCACCTCTAAAAACACCGGAGTGATGTTTCTGAATGAGGTAGCCCTAGGCAAAGAATACGCCATCACCAAAGACGACTGTTCCTTGAAGAAGGCTCCGGCAGGCTACGATAGCGTGGTGGCACGGGGACGAGTGGAACCAGGTACAATATTTCCTCATACAAGGCTTAGTACACATTACTCGAAGAGTCTTTGATGTCGAGGTTGCAATTCTGTTAAAGGATATCATGCAGCACTGTCTGGTGCTGTTAACTTTTTATTTTGAAATTTTTTCAGACCCCTCCAAGGATATCTTAATCACTCTTGATGGCAAGGAGGTTGCAGTGCCGCAAGGAAAGCCCATAGACCAAACCCAGTTCTCAGGAAGCTACTTCAGCAACAGTGAGTATCTCGTGTACAAAGAGAACCAGTGTCGCTTGCGCTACCTGCTGGAGCTGAAGATGAAGTACTAATTCAAGAGGAGGAATGAGGCAGGTCCTCATGAAGAGAGAACTTCCTCATTCACTCTACATAAGGGGGATCTTAAAAAGCTTGGCTGCACTGTTGTATTATATTCATATGGTTATTGTCTCTATTCTTTGTCATTGTGCTTAGATGCCCCTACTCATACTTCCCTGTGCCTTATGTTTTGCACCTTGTAAATACTGCTCTGAGTGGATATATTGTGTTCCAATGTTTTATCACTCGCAGGTTTACCTTTTCCCTTACAATGAAAAAGATGGCATCTTTAATTTTGATACTGTAGCTTTATTGTCTCCCAGTATCTGTTACTACTACTTAATCTCGGTTTTTGAAACGTCTAAAAGGCCTCTAAATATGTGTAGAAAGCCACTGTCAATTTTGTGAGAGAAGACACTTCTCAATGCTTTTTTTGCACAGTTTGAGGGTTACATGCAGCACCTTGTTCTCTATTTTTCATCTTCAGATTGCTTTGCGAAGCTATCCTTTTACATATTGCATTACCTAATGCAAGCATTTATGCAAATGTTAGCCTTTCCCTAGTTTTTAATATATATATATATATATATATATATATATATATATATCTCGAAGAAATCAATTATACACTGGCTGTGCACAGAAATGTTTACAGGAGGATGTAAAAAATTCAATTTTGTGGGTAAGCCTCAAGCACTGTTAATCATGAATAACATGGCATATAACTTAGCCAACCGCAGAGCTTCCAGATAAATTACAAATACTGCCATAGTGTGTCAGTAATAAGTGAAGTCACTTTTGAGTGTAATTGCATAAACGTTAAACTTGAACCAATAAGTCAATAAAGTAATGTGGTCCTTGCTTGAAATGTTTTCAGTTTTTGAAAGTGAGCTTGATGGTGTTAACCAGTTTTTTGTGTGTTTGCTATGTTGTATTTGTAAAATTAGATGATGTAAATTTATTATATTTATCCTCAAAGGAAAATTGTGCCATTGCAGAAGCAAAGAATAGAGGTGTAGATTGGAAAATAAAAGGGTGAAGATGGCCTATACAAAATAAAATATGTTAAAGGTACATCATTTTTATGATGCTAATAAAATGTTTCTACTGGCTAAAAATAGCTCCTACAGATTCAGTTCAGTGAAAGGAGCAAATGTGCAAGATTTGCATCATCGGCTATTCACATGATCCAAGAATTATGTTTGTTTTGAAATACCTCCCTTGAGAAATCTACACCTAAAATATTAATAATTACCAAAAATTCTACATGGACGGAGACCGTACAGACATTCATCAAGACAGCTGATTTGACAAGCCCGGGTTCAAGCCCATGTGACAAGCAGGCATCCACCTCGTTGAAGTGTCCTTGAGCAAGACATTGAATCTCAACCGGGTCCAGGAGTGCTGTTCTGTAGCTGATCCTGCGCTCTGGCCTCCCTGAAGTGAAAAGATGAGTTTTGAGTGTTCATGCTTAGCTTACCGGTAACCTGGAAACACCAGGTGCAAAATCAATACAAATGAAAGTTCAAAATGGATTATGTAAGCTACCTTTACACAACATGCGAAATGGACACAAATTGTATCTGGTTCCTGAAATAGGACACTGTGGTCACATTTACTAGATGGTATCATCTTATGTATCTCTGACCTTCAGCTAGCTGCCCAAACATCTTGCTGATTCTAGTTTTGATTAGATTTTACTGGTAACATTTTATTGGTTATAAATGTATAGGCTCAAAAGAGAGGTAAACAATGGCTCTTTTTAAAGGGAGCATTTAAGTGTTTTTCAAATGCTTAAGTTAGTTTGTGTGGTGTGAACATATGCAGTAAGGAGAAGTCCCTTAAACTATAGTATTGTATTTCAATGTGGAGAGGTGATGTGCCTACCCAACTTACAAAACAGAATAAATTGGGCGGCAGGTAGGCCAAAGGTAGAGAAGTGGGCTTGTAGCCAGAAGGTGGCCATTTCGAATCCCAAGCCAGACGAGAAAAATCTGTCAAACATTGTTGGCTGGCAACCGAAGTGTGAGTTTAGCATCGGGTGCCAGATCCTGCCGTTTTGCCCATGAGCAAGGCATTTAACCCCTAAATGTGCTCCCCTGGTGCCATATATGGCTGCCCTCTGCCCCGGCCACTCCAGTTTGTGTATCTTGTGTGTGTCCAGGATGGGTGAAATGCAGAGAAGTAATTTCACTGTAATGTATGTATACGTGTGTAACCAATAAAAGTGCTTAACCTAAATGCAAAACCTATGAATGCATTGATAGCATAGTATAATGGCTGTAGCAAAATGAGACCATAGTGGTGAAAATTGGTTAATTCTACGTAATGCGTTTATTCTGTTTGTTTTCGGGTATGATTTGGTGCAAAAT
This sequence comes from Acanthochaenus luetkenii, assembly GCA_900312575.1. NCBI lineage: Eukaryota > Metazoa > Chordata > Actinopteri > Beryciformes > Stephanoberycidae > Acanthochaenus > Acanthochaenus luetkenii. Next base: position 21,363 of record OMOT01077505.1, read on the forward strand.
GTGCAGGACTGACTTAAGGCACAAAGATAGAGCCTCAACCAAAACAGAGGACTCACTTTGAATTTCTCTGCTTGTTCGTATGGAAACAAATACACAGACAATATAGATGCTGAAGTAGATGCGCCTAGCTAGGTCTGCATCATCAACTGTTGCTGTAGTTGAAGTTACTACAGGCCTTGAATAATCAGGATGACCACATCATTCACCAATGTATTGTTATGAAGAACAGATCCACTCTATTATACATATATGCTCCGGTAGGTAAGCTGCCTCTCAGTATCATAGTAGCCTGTTAGCCAAAATGTGTCTTTAGCATTTCCAAAAGTAATAAATTCCACATCTTTTCTGCAAAACTGCTTTGCTTGCTCAATCTAGTTGTAACTAAAATATTCTCCGGCACAACAAATGTTTTTGTCACGTATAAGTTAGCCACTGCATTTACAAACGCACATTGTGATACAAACACCTGGCGAGTGTGAGCATCACTCACGATGTGGTAGAGCGTTGTTCTGTTAGCATTGGGCAAACTCTTCCAACTGCTCAATCCAGCAGAATTTTTCTCCTGATAAACACATCTTGTGCAATGGGAAAATAACTCTTTCTGCACACATTTATTCCAATTCCATTTGCATTGACAATTTCACAACACCTTTTCTGTATACACGGTTGAATTCTCTGCAGCCTACAGAGGGGAGGAATACGTAATTGGCGAGTCGTCTTAATGACAGTGATGTAAAACTACCACCATAAGGGATGACCAATGTCATCAAGTTTCTTCTAAATTCAAAATTCTACTAGCAGCTTTATATCAAAGGAACACGTGTACAAGACTGCAATGGAACAATGCATTTACCGAACATACAAATGAGGAAAATTAGGTTGATTAAAGAGTCGGTAGTGTCGGTTTCGGTAAATCTTCAGTATACTGCCTAGCCCTAATTTAACATACTAATTATGACATAAAAGTATGTGTGTAGTATGTTTCCATGGAGTTAGATTGTCACATTCCGAAAGCTTAAAACTAAGTTTTGAAATTGAATTGAAATTGCACTGTTTAAGGTTTTGTGGTAAAAAGTTTTGCAAACTTGAAATAAAAACAATCTGTCTTTATAATTTTAGTTTGAAAACTTCAATGCTTGTAACTTAATGTTTATATTAGTCTAATGAATGTTACACGTTATGAAATCACAAAACACGCAAGGCTGCAGCACTGAAAAAGCCCAGGTAGAGATGGAAGAGGCAGTTTCTCACCCTCTGGACCAGGGGCCTCACTTATCAAGCATCTTAGAACAGGAGTGCTGATCTGGGACCAGATTGGCTTTTAAGTCACAGCGAACAATATAAGGTCATGTGACTTACCCACTAATCCTAGAACAGTACTCCTATTCTAAGATGTTTGATAAGTGAGGCCCCAGGACTACAAATCTCTGAAGTGCAAGCTCAGTATACTGGGAAAAGATGCAGATGAGTTCAAGGTACTGCAGGGGAGTTCTCTTGGGGCAGAAGTTTATAACAGGGTTATCAGCTTGTAAATGACAGACAGGGGACCAGGGGGCGGGGCTATTTGCTGTTGACCAATCATCTACATGGTGTCGAACTTCAAGCCAATCATATTAATTACAAGAAATTGTTTAAGTTCCCCTAGGTTGCAGCATAGGAATGTTTCTTGTCACTTGGGCCTACATTTTTTACGTTTTAACATTTTAACTGATTGTACATTTGTACGTTTTATTTATATAGCACCTTTCAAGAGCAGTCACAATGTGCTTTCACAAACAATAGTAATAACAATATGCATTTAAAAGCAAAAATAACACATACACAGTTATAAACATAAAACAACAAGAATAGGCAATCCCATTTGACGACGGGCCTCTTTGTGTACTACAACCACCAACTGCATGTTTCTGTGTCTTCGCTGCCAACTTTATTCTTTTGAGTAGTCGTAATAAAGGCATCCCAAAAATGGTATAAGCTGAACTCATTCCCCTTGCATGGTTGTATGTATTTACAGCTTCCATTTTTTTTACTGTGCACTCTTTCTCTTCATTTGCAGTGTGGTCCGAGGTAGTTCTCTCACAGATGACTTCCCCCTTAATTTCCCCCGTTGGTCGGCTTGCCCTCCACTCCTGGTTAGTACTCCTATCAGCTAGTTCCACCCTTTATTTATTAAAAAAATATATTAGTAGCCATTTAAAGTTTTGATTTTTTTATTTAAAGAACTGTTAATAAATATTGTATTGTATTACTAAAGTTGGTATTTTCCCAGCCTCCAGTCAGTTCTATTTATTAACAAATAAAGCAAACATTTTGTCACTTAAAATCAGTTCTCTGCTCATTCCTTAAGAACCTGTTTTAGCCTTGTGGGTATACATTTAATTATTTGGGCTCAGTTCCTACAGTGGCTTTGTCAGTGTTTCATATCAGGGTTATCTCCCTGCGCTTGGTCACATGAGTAATAGAAAACGGACCACTTGCATAAATTGGTCCTACCGATCTCCACACATTATGACTTGTGGAATTCCACAGGGCAGTTTCCTGGGATGACTGATGTATCTTATCCATACAAATGATATTCCCTCAATATTGACAGAAACAAAGGTGTGTATGTTTGCAGATGACACAACAGTTACTGCTATAGGTGAGACAAAAAATATGGCCCGACAATATATCAATACTGATTTAAAAGCCATTACACATTGGGTGAAATTAAACAGTAGACTATTAAATGCAAACAAAACCAAAAACATGTTAATATGCACATCAATATTGTTTTTCTTCATGCCACTGAGTTTAGTAGCTGATGGCATTCAAATTGAAGAAGTCGCAGAGGCAAAATCATTGGTACAAAATAACTTATCGACAACACAGGACTAATATCTTAAAAGTGTGAAGAGCTGCTGGGATGATCAGACGAATAGCAGGTCATCTTCCAAAAGATGTCCTTAAAACCATATACCATCTATGATCAAATCAATTATTGTCTGTGTGGGGAAATGCGAACAAAAGAAATAAGCAGACTTCAGATTGCTCTGAACAAAGCTGCCAGACTGGTATTGCGATATGGGTTAGAAAGATGTAAAAGCGCTCCATGCCACATTAGGATGGCCTACAGTGGAAGAATTAGTCAAAGATTTACGATTGATTGTTTTGTACTGTTTTTAATGTTTGGAAGATTACCCATTGGGCTAAAAGAGAGCCAAAGAAAGTACTAATTTCCGGGCTAACTTGCTCTGATGCCAAGCAAAAACCCCTACCAGCTAACAAGCTAGCTAGCTGGGTGCCATTCTCTACTGCTAGCTAGCATAATTGTATTCACCCAGGTATAATCATGATTGTCTCCCATAGTCAAAAATGAGAGGTATACTGATGTGCAGCTCCATAGAAATGAACTGGAAAAAATGAAGAACATGGTTGACAGTATCAGGATTTTTTGGCTACAGTGGTACATACCATGACTAACACTAACACCAGTATATAACAGTGACCCAAAAAATGGAATTAGGGTTCCAGGGGGTCCCCCTAGTTTAATTTCACTCCTGAGTTAGCACAGTGAAATAAGGAACTAACCCAAGGTGTCACTCTCCTCCCTGTTATCACACTTACAGTATAAAAGTTATGTAATCCTGTACCAAGTCATATTTAACAAACATCTTTTCAGGTTTGGTTAATTGGGGAGCAATCTTATCAAATGGAGGTTGTGGTCTAATGCATATCTATTTTGGGGTCCTTGATATGAAAATGTTAGGGAACCTCTGCTGTGAAATGCAGGTAATTTGGGTGTAAACGCTCGAATAAATATTCCATGTATCCACATTCAGTCGCTTTATTATCGCTGGAGCAACTCCAGGCAATCGGTGACGTTATATATGAGAGTTTCTAGCCTTAGGAAATACTTGGAAAAAATGAGTTTTTAATCTGGTGGGAATTAGGACCCAGGGATGACTGGGCTCTGGAAGGGGACAGTGGAGTGTGTGTCTATTTGAAAGAAAGAAAAAAAATCACACACAACACAATGTGTGACAGTCACTGCCATACACAGCACAGGACAGCAAGAGAGATACAGGAGGTGGGGAGAGAGAGGAAGCATCGCATCTGCACCATCCAAAATGATCATGGGAGCAGTGATATCTAATCCTCATCCATTGAGCTAACTGGACCTGGTAACATGGATATCCATCTGGGCTACTAAATGTTGTAAATAGAGAAAACTTAAACCTAGGCTACCTCTGGTTTGGGCCTGCAAAAAGCACATTTTGGATTTTAACACGCTTTGTCAAGTCAGAAAAATAACCTGACTTCTCTGAACTGTGCCAGATACACAGACAGTGGATCATGGGTAGGTAATCCTTTACACATGAGTCTCATTGACTTTTTATGCTGTGAATGTGTTTTTGATTTTTGGAGATGAAAACCTACATACTGAAGACTTGAAGGTGCCAAAAATGATTTTATGTTCAGTCAATCGATCAATTACCGTAATTTGTTACTATTAGCACACCATTATATAGATATGATCAACTTCAGGTAATAATATTTGCTAAAACTTGTGTATATAGCATTTTGGAACTGAATTTTTATTCTCAGTATTACAGTTGATACACTACTGCTAAGCATGTAGTAGGACTTCAAAAAAGGAGAGTAGAAGAGACCATGGTGATATGAACCTTTATAACAAAATACATTATTAAAATCACATCAGGTTATCCCAAAGCAAGGTTGTGAAAATCTACAAAAAAGTTGCCTATAATGTGCTGTGTAAAAAAAATTGAATTACATTTGTGTAAACAAAGTAATTATTTTAATAACTGATTTATTTGAGAAGTATTGATTTATCAACAGTAATTGTAGAACATATTGGCAATACAGTGTATGTAAATAGTCAGAACCTTAAGGCAGAATAGGTGATAGCTTTAATTGCTTTTGAGGTTAACAGTGGCTTGATACTGTGACAGAAAGGACAGACTTGAATATCCCCATATTAATAAAACACAACACTTTATTTTTTGCCTCATGCCTTACACCACCTAACATGCTCATTTGCTTTTATCCACTTATAACAGTTGTCCCTTGGTTATCTCAAGCACCAAATGATCAGAACTCAATTGTTCATGTAAAGCCAACCATGTTTTTTTTAGGTTTTGTTCAAATGTGACCCTAAGTTATTTGGGCTTTCAGATGATGGCAATCATTTTCTTTGGGTCGGCTGAGGGGCCCAGTCTACATATGATCTAAATCACATCAGATATTACTAAATATAATTTATACATCTTATTTTACTCCTGCTTCATGGATCATCATTTCTCTAGTAGATGTTCTTTCAATGTCGGAGCCTCATATCAAATGACAACTCTGAATGTCAAAAAAATCATATGACTGCTTTGTTGGATGAATCAAACTGAATTCATTGGGCAGCATTTGGACCTAGAACAAAAGCAGTTTGGAAAACCCCAGCCAAGATGGCTGGTAGCACAGACTCTGGAGCTGACCATTGCATCATTGTCTTCACAACTCTTATCTTTAGTCCACACACACAGTGTAGGATGGACCTCACTGGAAGATAATACTGCTTTCACATAAACAAGGCTATTCATTACTGTATTTTACAGTAAATTGTTTAAAATGTACACTCAAATGTATCTGTTTAGGAAACATTTTCCATCAGAACTTGGTGGTCAGCAAAACTCTGACTGCAATATGTTTTTCAATTAATGCACATCATATTAAATTGCCAGGGCAACGGCATCATCAGTATTTAACCTGCAAACCATTTCCTCATATACCGTTACACTGTTGGAGGTGATGACAACATACATGTCACACAGATGGAAAAAGCTTTGCTCAAGCACTAAAATGTGTTGATTTTTATGACAATGTTTACAGATTTTTCTTTCTGTCTCTTCAACATCCAGATTGATGACATCTAAGATAAGAATGGAGAAAGGTGGTCTGGCAAATTGTAAATGAACAATGGAGGATAAGTCTGGTCCGATGATAGCCTCTGTGCCAAATCACAATGTGCCAAATCTCACAACTGCCCTTTGGGGACCCAATCCTACAGTTCCTGCCGACGTGGGTGTGGTCACAAGCTCCCAGTCACAGATCCAAGACCTTATTGGGCTGTTCTGCATGGTGACCCTTAACCTCATTGCTTTATTGGCCAACACCGGAGTAATGGTGGCCATTGCTCGTGCCCCTCACCTGAAGAGGTTCGCCTTTGTGTGTCATCTCTGTGCAGTGGACCTGCTATGTGCCATCCTCCTCATGCCTCTGGGCATCATATCCAGCTCACCGTTCTTTGGCACTGTGGTGTTTACTGTTCTGGAGTGCCAGGTTTACATCTTTCTCAATGTGTTCCTCATCTGTCTGTCCATTCTCACGATCACAGCCATCAGCGTGGAGCGGTACTTCTATATTGTACACCCCATGCGTTATGAGGTCAAGATGAGCATCAACCTCGCCATTGGTGTTATGTTCTTCATCTGGGTTAAATCAGTGCTGTTGGCTTTGGTCACGCTATTTGGGTGGCCAGCTTATGGTAACCAGAGCTCTATCGCAGCAGCCCACTGTTCTCTCCACTGGAGCCACAGTCGTCTGAGAAGAGTGTTCGCTGTGCTCTTCAGTGTGGTATGTTTCCTTGTGCCCGCAATGGTTATCTTTGCTGTCTACTGTGCCGTGTACAAGGTGGCACGTTCAGCAGCCCTCCAGCAAGTCCCTGCTGTGCCAACATGGGCAAATGCAAACCCCGCCAAGAATCGCTCTGACTCCATCAACAGCCAGACCACTATGATCACTACCAATCGCAGCCTGCCCCAAAGACTGTCCCCAGAGAGAGCCTTCAGTGGAGGCAAAGCTGCCCTAACCTTGGTACTCATTGTGGGCCAGTTCTTGCTCTGTTGGTTGCCCTACTTCATCTTCCACCTGCAAATGTCTCTTAGCGCCTCCATGCAGAGCCCTGGGAACATAGAGGAGGCAGTCACCTGGCTGGCCTACTCCTCCTTTGCGGTTAACCCATTCTTCTATGGCCTGTTGAACAGGCAGATCAGAGAGGAGCTGGTAAAGTTCCGACGCTGCTGCTTGACCCAGCCTGTGGAGTTTGGGGCGTCCAGCCACGAGGGCTCGTTTCAGGAGAACTTCCTCCAGTTCCTCCAGAGGACCAACAGCGCAGTTGAAACCCGCTCCAGCTGTGCCAACTCCAGTCCCAGAAACACAATGGACCACGGAGTTAGGATCCCTGGACAAATACCTGAGGAACATACCTAGACATTAGCCAACATGAGTTATGGACTAGAGTGCTAATATGGGTCATGTCAGCTTTCTGTACTCATAAGCTATGTATGTCAGGGCCCACTGCCTCTTATTGTTTATTTGCATGGGCTCCATTCACTTGTGGTTTCTCACTTCAGATCAAGGTGGTATTGCCGTAATGTAAAATATTGAATTAATGAGACAGAACTCACTAGTGTCTATTTCACCCCACTTATTTTAGAAATGTGTTCTGTATGTTCTACCAATTTGTGCATTCTGGAATATAACTAAAATAACGTGGACGTAGTTGGATGGACGTATTTGTAAATGGTTTGTTGTATCCAATTAGGAACAATTTGTATGCCATAGGATAAGATGGTCAAGTTTACAGTGTCTCTTTTTTCATTTAAATAACAATATATATTTAAATAAAGGTTATGTCGGTGACTCTGACTGACACTGTTGAACATTGTAAAATCTTGTATATTGTAAGTGTTGCTAGACTATGGTCTGCTATTACTTCCACATAGGTCCCTAAAATACCCCATCAGAGCAGTAACATGGAGGCCTCGGCAGTGTGAGGAACTACCGTGAATCTGAGGGACAATGTCTCCCCGTGTGCAACAGAGATTGCAGATAGACGGCATATGTCGTCTGTCCCTGTCGTCATGGATATTGAGTGAGCCTGTGACTCACATAGCAACAAGATCCTTTCGGCTGGATGCGTGCTCAGCTTTAGATCCTTATTGGAGACTACCAATCAGGCTCAGGCCTGCTCTTCACATGAGCCCAGATTAAACATGGCCTGTACTGTATGTTGAGATAGAGGCTCATTAACATGTGAATATAGGCTGTGGGTAGCTATAGTGCAATGCTCCTTTCTGTGCTGACCCTGAGAATATGGACTGCTATATAGTGACATGGTTACAGTGAGGAAGAGATAGTGAATTTACAATGGAAATCATTACTGGGCATTGATAATGCTCTGAGAGTGATAACAAAGTGCCATTTTATGACCAACTGCTGTTTGTGTTGGTCTTTCACAAACCGCGGGGAAGTCAGACTAGTGTGGTTACAGCAAACAGCATTTTGTTGTATGCCATCTAATCACCATCTAACTGGAGTATATACCACGCTCACATAACTGTGGTCATACAGTGTATATAATACTTTGAGCTGCATATATAGCTACCATGTGCATTAGCTACCTTACAAAGAGATTGTAGATGCTGCATAAATGCACACAGCACAGTAACATGCTTGCTGTGGGATTTTCCCATCCACACAAAT
>OMOT01077506.1:0-12442 GCA_900312575.1 Acanthochaenus luetkenii
TCTGCCAGCTCCCTGGCCTGCTGATGTTCCTTTGCCCACGATAAACAGCATGGCGAGCCACTGTAGTCTCTCCACGCTAATGCCTCACCGTTTTGGCTGCCAGCTAGAGGTTGCACCATGGGGGGGATTTGCAGTTTCTCTTAAATAAAGCATAGTTGGAATGTCAGCCTTCAGAGCTTTGCATCAACAGTAGGCAGGGTGGTGGTGATGTGGGTGGATATCAAGAGAGAAGGGTTGCCTGTCTTTCCTCACTGTGACAGACAGCTCCAAAGAGAAATGAAAGGGAAAAAAAGAGCAAATTCTTTACTCCACACTAGGCATCTCATTGATATGCTATGGACTAAGGAGAGAAATATCCCAGAGATTTTTGAACGTTTTATGAGTTCACCCTTGGAGTTTGGGGTAATTGTGAAGGTCTTAATGGCTTTAATCCTTTACTTGAATTTGGGAGTGTAAATTTGTTTCATCTGAATTTGGTTTTCTTTTGCCAACAACGAACAGGCCTGGCGGCGGTAGTAGCCTACAGAGTGGGAACATAAAATCCCCCCACCTAGACGGAAGGTGCTTTGTGTCTAGCCTGGGGCTCTTTTTAAATGCTTGCTCTTTGTCATGGGAAAGAGAGCTTCAAAGGTGGAGCAACAGGGAATGCCCTGTTATGAGCACAGAAGTCTGGGATGGCAAAGGTCCCCCGGCTTTTACCAGCTACATGTAATCTGTTAATCCTCGGAGTGGACTGCCGGTGGTCTGTCGACAGAGGTTTACCAAAGCCACTGGCCACAGGAAGTGTGTAAGGGAGGGGGTATCTAGGGATGTATGGGCCACCCATTGGAGTGACCCTACCTAAGTGTTAAAGGTTAAGTGGATCAATTTTGCATGACCAAACAACAAATGGTTCAGTTTTTGGATTGAATGATTTTGGTCATTTTTAGCTTTGGGCATGAATACCCTATAAAAGATTAGATATTGTTGAGGAATGTGTTAAATAATGTGGTGTTTCACCACAAGCAATTAAAGGGGAATCTATTTTAACAAAATAAAGGTTGAGTCATGCTGTGATTGATTGTTAGGCCCACATTTGGTTTCTTGTCCTTTGATGAAGAGGAGTCTCAAAGGATCCCCTTGAAACTTAGCCTCACCACAGCCTTTTAATTAATGCACATTTTCTTTTGAACATGTGGCACACCAAAGTCCTAGTTGGTTATTCAGTGGGCGAGTAACTGGAATGTCCAGCTGTGGCCTGACTCAATAGGACACATTGAGAGGTTTTGATTGACATTAGTCATGGCTAGCCTGTCCAAAACCCTATTTAGCCCCCTTTGCCATGGGCGACTTCCATTTGATCGGACCTCTGCAGACCCAGTTGTGACATGTTTAGAGATTTCACACTTGCTTTGTGGCAATAAGCTCCCCTCTGTTCTCTCAAATGTTTTGAAGCATAAATAATACATTGTTCCCATGATTTGCAATGCATGACTGAGCATAGCTAGGGTCACAGCAAAAGGAATGTTGCCAAGTCATATTGTATCAGGCCCTTGTGCTGTAAAGGAATCATGCCGCTGATGCTAAGCCAGAAAAGTGAGACATTTCTTTGTTGTTAAACAGCCAAGAGAAAGCATCGGCAACATTTTAGTAGTAATGGCTTTGGATAAGAAAATATTTGTTCCTCATTTCTTCATACATTGTTGGCCAATGTGCAGTATCATAGACATATTTTCACCACATGACATTCAGAAGCCCAGTTTAATGCCTAGCTAACTAAACCAGTGGTTCTCAAAATGGGCTCCAGGAACCCCCAAGGGTCCTTGAGGGGTTTCCAGGTGGTCCCCAGTAGAATTACAAAAACTTTAATTTCACTATAATTAATCAACTAGAAATTATCCCAATTAGAGTGTTTTGTATACAACTGTTGTAATCGTAGATTTCACTCTCACCACACTTACCTCCCCACATACAGTGTAGACAATTCAACACTTAATCAAAAACAATGAGATTCCTCCTACCGTACATGGGGCCCCTGAGACATAATCGTATCAAATTGGTGTCCATTCCCTAATGTGTGTCTATATGGGGGTCCGTGACATGCAAATGTTTGAGAGCCGCTGCACTAGACTGCTGTCTTCTGCACTAGATGTTCATCTGAACGTTTTGTATTGAGGTGTCATTTTGATGGTGAATGATCCGACCATGTTTTCATTATGGATCCCCCTCCACCCCTCGCTCCTGCAACTCCTGTCCCCGTTCCCTAACAAGAGGCTGGAATGTTGGGTTTCCATGACGCTAAGGAAGTGAAAACCTGGCAATGTGTTGCTGGCAGCCTCTGAGCAGCTCCTGATCCGCGGCCTTCTTCTCATCAGGTTCAGAGTCTGATCCCTCTGTAGCCTTCATTCAACAGGGCTTTTTATACCCAGGAATGTCTCCTTCTCTCATAACCCCTGGTGAAGCTGGGACGTGGGGTATAGGGGTAATTTTGGGACAAATCCCAAGGGAGAGTATGACTCCAAACACACAGCCCCCATCCTCTTTTTTTTCTCTCCCATACTCGCAACCACTCCTCCCCTATCGCTCTTTACAACCACCCCCCCACACACACGCATACACACACCACACCACCACACATGCACTCCAAGCCTTCTCTCCTGTGAAAAGTGAAAAGCTGGTATTGTGATTTATTGTTCCATAAATGCTTCATGTGGCAGACCCATGAGGCAACCGGTCCCACAGTTTGCTAGTGGCTTCAGGGACAACAGTGAGGTTTCCGCACTTAAACAAGTCCTCACTCAAAAGCCTGTGGTCTTCCCTAGTGAAAACAAAATGATCCTCCAAATGGCTATGGACTAATATTTGCATATTGAAACATCTCTTTTCACTGCAACTTTTTCCACTAACTTTTCATAGTTAGACTTTTTCCTCCAGTCTGTAAACTGACAATACCCCTGATAAAACAAAATGCACTAGTGAGATGTACATTTAGAAGGCTTTCCCTGGTGGGAACGAGTCCTGACTGGACTGTGTCTCACTCAAATTGGCAGTTTTTGGGTTAAATCATCAACCTCTGTACATTATCCTGATGGACACAACCATAATGTATTGCTAATTAGCCTGCATTTAGGATGACCCAATACGCCACACAACAGCCTTTGAAGATTGAAGCCCATGGAGCTTTGGAAAGGAAGAACCTCTGTCTCGTGGGCATTCAGGGTTTAGGCTAGTTCTTCCTTAATAAACTTCAATCTTGATGCCCCCAGGACTCATAATTCAGTTACTCTGGCAGTGAATGGACTGTATATGTGGGGATGATTTAGGTCATTGTGTGTGTCTTTTCATTCAAGGATAATGTCCATCAATGGGATCTAAACTGACCGGGACCAATTAAGGGCTTAAGGTTTGAGGCGGCTCATTGTAACCCCTAACCAATCATTGTCCCCATTAGGGATGGGCGGGAGTACTCGAGTACTTGTTCAAGACCGTAGTATTTGAAAATGGTGTAATTTGCATTTTAGTCTGATTTAAAGTTTAATGACATGTTTATAATACAAATAATATTTTTCTTTCTATGTACAGTTGTTAAATATGTTAAATTCATTATAATAGGGCTATTAATAGTTACGATTCAGTTCAGGCATAAAAATCTAACGGCTCATCGTGACGTCACACCACTCGCACACTACAATGGTGGCGACCACCAAGCGGAGTGAGGTATGGAAATATTTTGAGGATGCTGATGGATCAACTGTGCAGTGTAAGATATGCAACGTCAAATGTACCTGTCATAAGCATTCCAGTTTGGTGATTAATAATTTGCCAATCGAGCATAATGAGAAAACATAAGACGACAAGGCAATCTCGCATCACTTCATTCACCAGCACTGTCAGGCGCCGCTGTGAGCTCGATAGAGGAGCAGATTACCCAGCTAATCGCTAAAATGGCAACTGAAGACGTACTTCCTCTGAGCTTTGTGGAAGGAAAGGGTTTTCGAAAGCATAAGTAAACAATAGTTGCTTTTGATGACAATTGCATTGAGAATTGATTAAATAATGAGACATAAACACATTTGCGAAGTCGACCATAAAATGAGAAATTTGGCTGCGTATTTCATGTGGGGCTGACATGAGTTTAGCTTTTTTTTTATGGACCCCCAGGAAAATTAGTTGCTGCTGTATCAACAGCTAACAGGTGTCCAAATAAACAAACAAATTGAGAGGGACATTTTCTCTTCATTCATTGTAATCTAATTCATCATTATCTACATGATGTGTGTTTGCACACATAGGCTATTGGTTCTTTAAATGCAGACCTCTCATTTACTATTTTGTTAAAAACTTTTCTTTATATATCGAGACGGTAGGAAGGATAAACACAGGAAAAGGTTTTTGTGGGAATGAATCCTAGGCTGGCAGGGGTACATATCACTACAATATCACTGGGTACAGATTTGCTACCCAAGATGCTATGCATACAGTCATCTTTTTAATGGCAAAGTAATTCGGACTAGCAACATCAAGAAAGTATTTCTCTGTATGTCTATACATCTTATCTCAAAGTATTGAGTCCCAGTATGATGCATGGTAGAGCCAGAAGCATACAGCTGGTCCTATTCCTGCCTAGGGTGGAGTTGGGGGGCTGAAACAAAATGACGACTCTTTCGTCATCAAAAACCACCAGGTTTTCGGCACTGGAACGATCTGTGCATGGCATCTGATGAAGATGGACGAAGATGGTTGCTATGGAGGAGGATAGGACTCTCTAGGTCCCGTGGAGAAGCTTTTGGCAGGCTAGAAGCAGCAGGGCATGTTGGCATGGAGTAGTTAATACAGTGTCATTATTGGAATAGACTGGGGTTTTTGGTTGTTGCGTAAGAACCATGATTGTCTTTAAACTCCTCACTTTAAAACTCCTCTAGTTTTTAGTACTTTATTTGCCAAGTTGATTTGTTTGTATGTCTGTTGGTTTTTTGGAAGTGCTTATTGTTCACGCATGTCACCATCCAGGGGGTGGAGGTAGATGTGGTGCACTCATACAGGTTCCTAGGAGTGCAGATCAACAATAAACTGGACTGGTCGGACAACACTGAGGCTCTACAGGAAAGGACAGAGCAGGCTGTTCTTTCTTAGGAGGCTCAGGTCCTTCAATCTGCTGCAGATGTTCTACCAGTCTGTAGTAGCCAATGCATGTTGTGTGCTGTGGCGTGCTGAGGAGGCAGCATCAAGGCGGGGGATTCCAGCAGACTGGACAAGCTAGTGAAGAAGGCCAGCCCTGTTGTAGGAGTCAAACTGGACAGTCTGGAGGTAGTGGCAGAGAGGAGGATGATCCTGGAGAACCTGTCTCACCCCCTCCATGATGAGCTGAGGCTGATGAGGAGCACCTTCAGCCACATGGTCATCCTGCCACGTTGCACATAGAGATTACACCTCTCTGGACTATATCCTTGGACTCAATCTTGCGCAGGTGTCAATTTATTGCACAGGACTAATGCTCAGCACCACTAGGCACTACCTTTTTATAGTTAAGGTTTTTGTATAGCGTATTATTTATATTATCCTCTGTACTTACTTATTATATCTGTATTTTATTACCCCCCCTATTTCTGGCATTGTCCTGCCAATTGCTGCTGGGACACCTGAATTTCCCCATGGAGATCAATGAAGTGCAATCTAATCTATACATAGAACACCATTTCTGAAACCTAGAAATGCAGAAGTGTGGTCCTGTATAGCTTGATGGGTAGAGCACAGCCATAAGTTTGGAAGTTTGATTCTTACTGGGGTCATGTATCATCTCATGGTATTGAAAAGGGCTTTGGATAAAAGTATGGCCCAAATGGCATATTTGTTGTTTTGTTTGACAACTGGTAGATGAGTTATGGCTGGCATATTTTGTCAGAGCTGCTCACTGGTTGTTTGATGGATGTTGTGAACTAGGCACCTACTGGTCAGTTGGCTGGATATCCGGGTCAGGTCGCACTTGGCTTTGTCATGGTGGCCACACAGACCCAGCAACATTAGTCCCACTGCCAGTCCCTTTTTGTCCCGTTCCAAAAAGGGGGCTAACAAATAAAAGAAAAAATGGGAGACGGCTAAAGTCTTTCTGATCCCCCTTTCCATACGATGGGTAATCCAGGGGTGACCGTCAGCACAAAATGTGGCGTTGACTGCCTGTGACCATTTTGAGTGGTGTGTGTGTGTATGTGTGTGTGTGAGAGACTTTATAAACCCACACATCTCTCTTAGCCTCCCCTGTTACCTGTAGTTAAGCAACCCACTGTGTCAGAGCTGTGTCACACTACTGTGCCGTGCTCAATAAAAGCAGTTGTAAAAACAAGTAGTAAAAACCACCATAAGCTTAGTTCACATACTCATTCACATTTTCTCATTCATCCACCATATCATGACCTCACTCCTCAAGTATGCCAAGAGCAAGTTATCAAGGTGACTTGATAGCAAAGTGCATTTCTCCCCTGTGTAAAACCACATGGTGGTGACTCAATGTTAACAGGACCACATATCTGAGATGCCGTGTTCTCTTTGGATAAGTGTCTAGCTAACCACTAATTATTGAAAAATCACTCCAGGTCATGTTTAGTTATGAGTTTAGCCATCAGGTTAGTCCCATTTGAGTGCTGTGTGTAAGTTTGCTGAAGGCTGTGGAATCCCACCGGCTTTTCTGCTTTATGGTCTAGTTGCCTCGTCAGACCATTGACTACTAGTGTGTTGACCAGTAATGTGTATGAATGGATGGCAATGGTAGTCTGACATGGCTGCCATAGTCACCCTTTAAACCAACAGAGCTGGAATGTCATATGGTAATCCCAATACCAACAAGGTTTTTGCCATTTGGTAGTTTAGATTTTTAAATAGTTGGGTTGTAGGTCCACTCATTCAATCAGCCCTATAACATATAAGGCATGACAAATGACCAGATAGCCTTAGCGTGGAAATGGACTACAAGTTCCAAAATGTAAGCATCTAATCTGCTGGAAGAAACCACAGATGGTAGCATACAATTTACCATGATAAACCTGGTTAGTTTGTTCATTATCAAGCCTCTACATAGCATATCATATAGCATGACAAACCTAACTAGTTTGTTCATTATCCAGCATCTACATAATACTTTTCATCACCTTTTGTAGTAGGACACTCTTCTTATCATCTGATTGGACGGGAGCTAGCAAGGCTAATTTGTAATGTAGCAGTTGTTATATTCAATGGCAATTGTAGTCGCACAATGCAATTATTTCCTACCCAATAAGACACTTTGCATACTAGATTATCTTTGGCAGTTATCACCAATAGTATTATGTGACTGGTTGGTTAACGTGGGGAAAAAACATCCCACTGTAACATACAGCTCTATGAAGCACCATTTCTAGCGGAAATTGAGCTAATATGGATCTTGTAGTATGTGGTGGCTTGTAGGGTAAAAGGTTGCTAAAAATTATTTAGCTGTAATGACCTTTTCTAAAAGTATGTATTGCACCAAATATAGTCTTTTCTCCACTGATAAGGTATTTAGGGAGCAGGAATCATAGTAGGGGAGACACAGGAGAGAAAGTACTCTTATAGAGATGTATTCCTGTGTAGTGAGTTAAATGGCAATATATTAGCTATAGCTATGCTAACTACCGGTTTCCATCCAATGTTATTGGGGCACCAGTAGCTCAGGAGGTAGAGTGTTCGAGTCCTGCTCCTCCTTAGGAAAAAATCTGTTGTGGTGTCCTTGAGCAACAACACCTAACTTGGACATCTAACCCCAATTGCTCCCGTTAAGCAGATTGGCGCTTTGCATGGCAGCCTCCGCCAACGGTGTATGAATGTGTGTGTGAATGGGTGAATATGAGGCTAATTGTAAAGCGCTTTGGGCATTTAGAAGAAAAAAAAGAGCAATAGATGATGTTCTAAATTCAGAACCATGAAAACCTCTGCTTCACCCAACAGTGGAGGTATGCAGCAGCTATGCTACTTTCAGAAAATGTTTATGGCAAATTAGTGTGGGAGTCTGAAAAGTGACATTGACTTGAGCTACCTACAGTATATAGTTATTAGGCCTAGCTATGAGATTACTCTGCCCCACCATTTGGGCGCGCTGTTTGTGCCCATCATAAAATAGGATAAGATTAGAGGAAACTTTGATGATCCCTGTGGGAAAATGTGGTTGTTGCAGCGGCAACATAAGAGGAAATGGCAACAAAAAAATGAATATCAATATGAATATAGCAAATGGGGGGATATTAAACATAACACAACCTAGAGTTCCAGAAAAAATAGATTTTTCCTCTTTGTGACTTTCCAGAGCACTGGGACTGCCTTCATCATGCGGTCCATGAGCGTCTCGGGGAGCTGCTGCAAGTACTGAAGGCCATTATCAGCAAACACCAGAGCCTCAACTCGGTGGACATCCTAAGTACGGCTGGAACCGTCATCACCAGGGTCAAAGGTGAGCCCTCCTTCTCTCTCACTCTCAATCGCACACACTCTCATAGCTTCTCTGTACATCATACCACCTACTCCTC
This sequence comes from Acanthochaenus luetkenii, assembly GCA_900312575.1. Classification (NCBI taxonomy): domain Eukaryota; kingdom Metazoa; phylum Chordata; class Actinopteri; order Beryciformes; family Stephanoberycidae; genus Acanthochaenus; species Acanthochaenus luetkenii. The sequence goes on from OMOT01077506.1 coordinate 8,511, forward strand.
CACACCTCCTTTGGTCTGTTTTCTGTCTCTTCTTATCTAATCTCTCCTTTTCCCTTGACAGTCTTGCTCCTGGACTTTTACTATTACTATGTCCTTTTCTCTCACACTCTTCCTACGTCTTCAAAAGACTACAGCTGAAGCATTTCCTGGGAAATGTTTTTGAGGAGTTTTCTTATAGCTTCAAAGAAATGAAGCTCTTCAAAAGTCACTCAAGATCTCAGAATGCAACAGCGTGTGTTTAAAGCCCCATACAGATATTATGAAAATGATGTTTTGGAGTCAGACATCTCATTCATTCCCATAGGAAGAGGCAGGGAGAAGTCTTTTGTGCTTTCGTGTCCGTCAGTCCAGAGGGAACTACAATTGAGGAATCCCATTTGGTCTGCTCTCTGAGATTATGATCTGGCATGCAGGTAAATTCTTAACTTGGCCGCCACACAAGAATCCCTTGAGTATACCGTGTCTCAATTAGCATTGCAAAGAAGGGCATAGAGGGTCTGCATAGTTTTTGAAAAGCTTTCAGTTAATAAAGAACAGACATGGTGAACTGAACAAGTAGTTTACCTTCCGCTGAAATATTTGGATTGTGTCCACACACACACTTGCTGTTATTGTTTATCACACACCTGGGTGTGTTTGGTAAACAATAACAGCAAATTAACAGCTCAACAGTTGTTATATAGAAGCATTTTAGTTTAGCCACTTAATGCTACTGAACGGGTGAACTTGTGTCCCAAGACTGTAGATCAGATTTTCAGATTTTGTTGTTGTATCAACAGTAACTGGTTTAGGAACAGAATGCCATCACTTTTAGTGATACTTGTTCCTGTGATGGATAGCTAAATAGTGTGATAGATTTAGTATGTAACTATAATTATCCGTTCTCTCTCATCTTAAAACTCTGTTCTTGTATTGGAACAGATTGTAACTTATTTTATGCCACTAGGTGGCCAGAATTGCTCACTTCTTGACTCCTATACAAAGACAAGGCTTTCAGCTGTACACACATAGACATCCTTCACTATCAAAGCTCAGAACTATTGAGGTCTCATGAGGATACACAATGTTGTCTTGTAAATTGTAGTAGAGCTGCAACTAACGATTATTTTGTTATTAATCTGTCGACTATTTTTAGAGTAATCTTGTGCTTGGCACCCTATTGTTATTATTATTCCGCCATGGGAGTCTATGGCAGCCCCTATAACCGATAGCTCGCTTTTTACCAAAATTGACACAATGGTAGAGCATGGCATGAAACACTCATACACCACACATGGCTGTGTTTGGTCATAAGGGGTCGCTACAACAATTGACTGAAAACATGAACTTTGAACAGGCACATCTCCTGCCCCATTTGACCTACAATCATGATTTTTTTTCCCCCACAGATGCATGAGGAATAAATTTGCCTCAAGAACCCATGACTTCCGGTTACTTAGATTTGAGGACATTTAGAATTGTGTGAAAAACACTTAAATCCCTACTTCTCCTAGGACTTTTGAGCAATCTGCACGAAAATCGTTACACATACTCTTTGGACCAATCTCTACAATCCCCACGCAAGAAAAGTGTGTACATCAAAAAATAATAAACTACGAGCCGATGAAATCGCAATGGGCATGGCTTTTCATAAACAAACAAAATTGAATCTAGTGATTTCCTTTTCAATTAGTAAGTTGTGCAGGAGAGTATTACGAAAACACAGACACCAAAACTGCAGATCGGTGAAGAAATACCAGGCATTTCATATTTCACCTAAATTGCTCCCATCATTTTAATGGTAATTTGTAATACAAACTCTTATATCGACATCAAAATGTAATCTGGCCATTTCATGTCCCATAAGCAGGGTCTAAAATGAACACCCGCCAAGCGCCAAATGCGGGTACATTTTGGTTTTGTCGCATAAATAAGTTGGGGTCACCCGCCAGCTGGCCAGTAAATTATTTGGAAAACATCGCTGTATTTTTTTCTCTGCTTAGACCGGCTGAGACTATTTTGACCCTCGCTGTCCACCTCGCTATCGTGACGTCAGCGAGTCAGCAGTTCTCACTTTCTATGGCAGTCTGTCCAGAAAGTTCTCCGTAGTTACGTTATTAGAGAGATGTGGCGACGCATACCTGGCGTTAAACCGTCAAAAAGAAAAAAAGGTCAGTTTTTCTGAGGTGCTCTTGAGTTTGAAGTGACTGCTAACTCGACATTACCATCTGCCCGATGGTAATCGGTAATGTGTCGTTACCTGCTCCGAACCGTAGAGACAAGCTCTGGTCATAGACATATACGTTTTGGCTCGTAACCGGGTAACATCTAACTTTGTCTATCAGGTTATTTTCTGGATATTAGGAGTCAAAAGACGTTCTCTCTTGGGGCGGGGCATTTATTACCTCAGTGCAAAGAACACAAAGTCCACCAATAATATAAAGAAAGTGTAAAGCATGGTACATTTCACTGGGCTGGCTGTCTTCACCGCTCCACTGACCGCTAAACACATGTATATGGACATGAAAAACAAGTCTGCCGTAACTACCCAGAATGCAGCACTCTTAAAGCAACAGGCACAATTTCTATATAGCAGCTTTTTTTTTTGATATGCAGTACACCAAAAGAAAATCATATTTTAATCGAATTTTTCCACCGATTGAAAAGAAAGCTATTTATTTGAACAGAGGTAACTGTTTATATTAAGTGACTCATTTGTTACAAAACTGTTTAAATAAAAGTTAATTATTTTTTGTAAAATAATGTATGATTCAGTTTTTGGGCCGGTAAAGAATATTTTTGGCAAGTAAATATTTTCAGTTTATCGGCCATTGGCAGATGAGCCAAAAAGTAAATTTTGGACCCTGCCCATTAGTAAGTTGTAGAGCATGCCATGACCCACTCATGCAAGCAATTTGAACCCCATTTGGCCACAAGGGGCGCTACAGCAATCAATTAAAAAACGCCCAATTTGAACAGGCATATCTCATGCCCCATATGCCACTCCTCACGAGGAAAATTTTTCCTCAAGTACGCATGACTTCCGGTTACTTAGCTTTTCCACAATTTTGAATATTGTGATAATCACTTAAAACCCTACTCCTCCTTAGATTTTATAGGAATTTGCACAAAAACGTTGGACAAATATCTAAAACCCCAGCATAAGAAAAGTGTGTACATCAAAAAACATGATGGGCGTGACTTCACAAAAACGCCAATATCGGCATCAAAATTGAATCTAGTGATGTCGCATCCAATAAGTAGTTCAGGACACACTGTAACACTACAAAGGTTTGTAGACCTCTCATGCACCATTTGACCTAAAATCACAAAATGTTGTACACATATACAGTATGTCTCTCCTCACATGGAACAAAATGTTATCATGCGACTTGTTATGTTGATTCGCATTTACAAGAATATTCTAAACCTACCTTTTTGGCCTGATGAAAACAAATGGTGACGTTATAGAGGTCATTTTCTGTTCAGGCATAAGTGCAATGTCAATTTTTGCATAACTTTGCACAGTGGTAGAAGGGCACACTAAATGTCCCTGGAGAGAATCTGAAGATTACTGGCCACACGGTTGTTCTATACCATGTTAAATAGTTTAAATGAGGCAATGGAATGCTTGCCCCTTGTAATTAAATATACTTAAATGATATCGAAAAAGTGTACATCATCATCAGAGCTAATGTGATTCAGATTGACTACATGTATCATGTATGTTGATGTATATGTAGTGTATATGATATGTAAGTCGCTTTGGATAAAAGCGTCTTCTAAATGCCGTAATGTATGTACCGGTAGTTTACATTAAATGGTTATAAGTTTGGCTTGGTAGCTGGTGCTTATGTCCTCAACTTGACACACTTATTTATTTATTCATGCAATCCTACATTAAACTATGCTATTGGCCTTCTCAATGTATGAAGGTTACAAAGAAATCAGAA
>OMOT01077508.1:2983-19439 GCA_900312575.1 Acanthochaenus luetkenii
ATAAAAAGTACATCAATGTAACTGCTTTGGGGTCAATTCTTAATGTAAACATTAATATTTTAAATAAAGCATCAGGTTAGAGTGTTCTTTGTACAATTTACAGCATTAGTTATCTGAGAATCTCTTTCATATCCAAGCAAAATTGATATTGTAACTGATATATCCCTAACCAAATAGATATTGAATCAAATCAATTTGGGAAATCAGTGGCGATACCCAGCCCTAGAGACGTGTGGTTATTCTTCATCAAATTTACAGAAAACGTACTATATCGTGATATATATCATTATCGTGATATGAAATTACCCATATCGTGATAGAAGATTTGGTCCATATCGCACAGCCCTGGATCTGATATCGATTCATAAAATCCAGAGATTGATCTTTTAATATATGCCTTTTCCCGTGGATGCGTGAAGGTTTAACCCCGTTAGTCTCACGTGGCCAGCCTTTGGTTCTTCGTGCAATGAGGCCTGAGGCCACTTAACAGGTTTACGCCGTTTACGCCACACAAACGAGTATAAGGTCACCAAAGCCACAGAGAATATAGACTGGGAATCTTGCCTAAATAAATATGGAGAATTCTTGGAGCGTTTCAAGGAGCAGTAACTGTCATATACAGTAAACATTTACCATGCAACGTTACTAAGAGTTGTGTGTAGAGTAGACTGGGATATGGACTGAGAGAGAGTTAACGTGTCGTGCAAAGTTACTAAGTGTCTAAATAAAAGCCATTGTTCGGATAAAAGCCTCCGTCATCATTTCATACGAACCATCTGCTGAGGGTGCGGCTGACTTAGTAAAGGACAATCCACTAGGGATGGGCAGATCGAAACTATGATATCGATACTTCGATACTGACATATTACTCATTTTGTCTCGGTGCGTTTTCAAAAGTATCGATCTCAAAGTTATGTTTTATCCAAAATGCGGTTGCGTCACTCAAGTGTCATAGTTCCCACTAGAGCTGTAACGATTAGTCAACATAACTGACGAAATCGATTATGTAATTCATCAACGTGAATTTTTAGCATTGTTGCGTCACATATCTTTACATTTTCAGGCTGTATCAAGGCTGTATGTGAAATATGTGTCTTATTAACAGTCAATGATGCAATGCGCAAATGAAGATGCCATTGAAGATGGCTGAATATACAACCGGGCCTGCGAGACACTAAAGACATTTGGACCGTGAATCTCAAAACAAAGTCCAGGAATATTTCAGCTCTAAAGCAACAACAAAGCAGAGTAATACCTCTGTAGAATAGAATGGACTTCCTCAACAGCTCCAACATTTAAAACCAAAGAATCCTGGAGCCACTTCTGAAACTGATAGTAGTTGGTGAGTAATGTTATTTATCCTTATATGTGCTGATAAGGTTAGTAGCTACCTAACCATAACTAAGCTGAGAGGATAAGGACAACTGACAGCTCTCATCTCCACACAAAACATTTTCATAAAACCAGCCATATATCCATATTACTACAGTCACAAAACAATCTATTACAGCTCTAACATTTATTGTAGCCTATTTTAACCTTCTAATTCTAATTCTATAGGCTCAAATTTCATTTTGCTCTTCCATCCAAACTCTCCATGGTGCAAATCATTACACACTGAAAACCCTCATTTAAATAACGCTGCCTCCACCACGTTTGCACCTGTTGTCATTTACGCAATCACTCTTAGTAAATCACTCGCAAAACGCCCATCAACCAAACACGCAAACTTTTAGAATGCACACGCAAATTAGTACACTTTATTTGTGATCTTAGTAGATCCGGCCCTATATGTGTCGGCTTGTATAATGCATATTGTATATATTATGTAAAGTATACAAGGAGTAGATGTATATGATTTCAGCTGGCGTGATTATTTTGTCTGTTTGGATGTTGAATGTTTGTCCCAGAGAGTCATATGATCCTTCAAATGCTGAGGGATGAACCAGCTACAGATGATAGGTGAGGGCAGGAGTCAGGCCCACCATCTGTTCTTTGAACGAAGGAGTCCCAAGTGATGATGACCTTGGATAATCCTGCACATCATCTCAACTCCGAATCTGCTCACTGACTCCCTGACTGAGGGATCTGATTCAACGAAGACAAGTCAGAAAGCCGATTGAGGCATTTTATGAGCAAGGAACCATCCTTTGTGTTTCTTCTTTTTTTTTCCGACAGCTCTCTCCGTTTCTCCCGGCACAAAACAACAAACTGTATCAGCAGATATCAGCTCTCCTCGTAGTATACGACCAGAAACCAATTTCGTCAGGCAGCAACGAGAAAAAAAAATCAGGCCAGTCCTCTAGGGAGAGATACAGGGACAGAATGTAAACTTCCCTGGCAAGCCATCCCTGGTGAATTGCACTGTAAAAGGAAGCCCTAATGCTCACTCCAATATAAAACAAATTGAGTGAACAGTTTACATCGCCTGATTAAGTGAATCGTATTATAAATGAAGTGAGGACTGTAGAATCATGCTGCATGCATACATAACAAACTGATGCAGGTTATAGCTCTAATTCTATGGATTCAAGTTGCCATTTTTGCTGACATACGTTTTTTTATTTTGCCATTTTCTATTTTGGTTTTATACGACCATGATGACAGTTGCAGCATTCTGATGCCAGGTCAGCCAGCCTTTCGAAACACTGCATCGCTTCTCCCAAGGTGGCATTTGAATTATGATACCAATCGCCTCTCTGCCTCGCCGTTTTAAGAGAACCACAGTGGCCGATGCAGCAGGATAACAGGGAAGGTCACTTGATTCTCAAATGAATTACTTTACTTTACCTTTGGTTTCGCCCTCGTGCTTTTCGGGGGAAAGAAAAGAGCCTTGCTCACAATTCAGCTATTCAAGACAAATTTGTCTAGCAGCATTTTCAGTTGCCTGTGAGACAAATGCATAACAGTGCACTCAATTCACATTGGCGGCATGCCAGGAAAAGTTAGGATACGCACTTGAAAAAAATATGGAGAAAAAAAGTTTCCCTCGATAACAATGGCACACTTTATTGCTCTTCAGCTCACAATGGTTTTCTGTGCAGCCTGTGGTATTGCTGCAGTATCCTGTTATGGGGAACAATCCAATTCCTCTGACATGGTTACAGATCAGCCTGGGAATAACAATTGGCAAATACATCATTCAGGTAATAATACCACAGGCAGTCAATTCAGGCTCTTCAGTGTATAAATACAATCCAGAAAGAAACAAAGAATTGTATCGTAATAAATCAAAAACTGTCAGTTTAAACAATGACCAAACACATAAGACAGAATGGAACATTTAAAGGGCACTTTCATATCTGCTCTTATAATATTCATATTTCATTCCAGCAGTCAGCAACGGTGCAGTGGCATATTTAATATTTCTATGCAAGCCCCCCCCCCTCTCTCTCTCTCTCTGTCTCTCCCTTCCTCCCTCTCATATTGTTAGATTATCAACAACTGACACACGCCAAAGAGCTAGTGAACAAACAAATGGATAAGTGAACGCACACCAATGATTGTCGGTGTACATTTGTGCATGTGTCCCTGTGTGTGTGCATGCGTCCCTGTGTGTGTGTGTGTGTGTGTGTGTTTGTGTATCTGGTGTCCTGCCAGAGCTTGAGCTGGTCCTGCTTAGTGTGCAGATTCTCTGGTGGAGTGTCCCATTGGAGTGACAAGTGCATTTAGAAACAGCCTGATGGAGTCATTAACGGCAGCTCCGCTCATTAGCAACACACACACACACCAACGCCTCAGAAACAACAGCGTCATCGCCAGGTCATTACACTGTCAACAGATACATCTATAAACTCTCTACTATACAGCACATTTATGGACAGCCATGATATGGAACATCATATAATTTAAGAAGCAGGCTGACACATCCATTTATGAATACAAGCAATCACACACACACGAGCACAAGCACAATCAAACTGTATTGATTGCTGGAGTAGCAGAACGACAAAGCATCCATTATTGATCATCTTGTCCTCTTTGCGTATGAGATTCTAACAATGTCCAGGGTGTATTCAAGGGCAATACAGCATCCAGCGACAGAAACACACAGCTCCTCTTCCTGGAAGACCCGAGCAGCGAACAGTACCAGAGTCATCAATAAACTACCCTATTCTACAGAGAACAGGCTGTTCATCTTCTAAGCCTATTGCATTTTCACTTCCACGTAGGCCTTAGACTAATCTAATGATTAATAAAAATGAATTATAGAGGATCATCTGAGGGAATGAGGCTAAAAAATGTTGTCTAAAAGAGCCAAGATACAGACTCATAACCCGACAAGACGCATTGTATTTGCGGCTGTATTTTTAGGATGAGATGCTATAATCAGCATTGGGCATTACATCACAGTCATGTCAAAGGGAGGCAAATATCTGGAAAACAGCTTCAAAGGGAACATTATGTTCCTTCTGATTCTTCGGCTTTTCCTATTGGCTTTGGATGAGTCATCCAGTGAGACGTCGAGCTTCATGTTGGGGCTGATTCATGGTTAACGCAGCAGTGAAACCCCAAACCAGCGCAATAATCAAACATCTCACTGACACTTAATGGTACCATGCATTATGATGAATACGCCAGACAACAGAGGAAGCCATTCAGATACACATAATAATGATCCTTAAAGTCACTAGAGAGCTGGACAGAAGGATATGAAGGTGTTAAGAGGTGCGAGACGCAGTGGGTTGCAGTTCCGTGTGACTCGATTATTTAAATGCGACAAGACATTACCAGCTGAATTATGAGATTTTGTCATACACTACGAAAACAGACTTGTAATACTGTATTATGGTAATGTAGTAGCAAACAAGCTGCTATTACCTCTAGCCTGCGTCTATTCGTGTTATTCTGAGCTCATTATAATGGGAAGAATCCCAACCACAATCTGATGAATTACTCCAGTCAAGACGATGCTTGTTAAACCAACCAAAAGACAATAAACATGAGCTGAGCTGAGCTAGAGAAAGTATATGACTACATAAACAATCAAATCAGCAGCCAAAACCATGGAGACGTTGCAGTGTCCTGGTGTATACTATCTAGTAAAACAGAAATGCCTTACAAATAACCTCAAAACAAAAACAAAACAGAAAATGGAAGGGTTTCTCTGGTCCTCACCTAGTTGTGCCCTCTCCCTCTGGATGTCCCTGAAGTTGAGTCCGCTGGTCAGGGTGCTCTCTCGGTAACAGTGGAGGGCTTCCCGCCTGCCGTTGGTCCCCAGCTCCCGGAGCGTGGTGGGTTTGAGGGGTTCGGTCCTCAGCCCGTGGGCCCATCCTGAGAAGTCCGGTACCGTCCATTTCACCAGGTCCTCCAACCGCACGATCACCTTCTCAGACACCGCAATCACCTCGTGCTTCAAGGAGGCAGAGCAGAATCAAGATTACAAATAAAGCAAATAAAGGGAGTCAGATAAATGCAACAACCCAGAAGCCCGCCAATGCCTGAGACCTTTATTTTTGATTATTTCTTTGTGCCACAGTTTCATGGCTCTGTTTGAAAAGATGGCTTGAACATTTTATTGGACAACCACACAGAGAAACGCATAAATATGAAAAACACAGTACATCTACACGTACAGTATGCGTATTCAGGATCTCGGTTAGGGTCAGAGTAAGAAACAAGACTGGAACCAGGACCAACATCAGAATATCCTTATTTATCAACTAAATTGGTACGTGCGTCAAGCAGCATAATAACTGTGGCTGCACATTAATGTAAATAAATGAACAGGGCCATGAATATGGACTATACGAATGAGTATTGAACTGAATGTATGCCAGCAGTTACTAAATCATGTGTCCAAGAGGATGTAGACGTTCGAGACATTTCAATGAACCCATCAGTGGTGAAATAGCTACGACACCGTTCAACAAGGCAGTCATCTGATATTCACCATGGATGTTGAGATTTAACGCTTTCATATCGCACGTCAGAGTGTGGACTACATGAGATGCGATTAGTTATAGCGAGGGTATAATGAATGAACAGCAGCGAGAGAAGGCTCTCAGCCAGTGGCCTCTCTGACACTTCAATAATTTCTTAATGTAGAGAAATACTGTACATAAAACGAATAACAATAAAACGAATATGACACTACGATATCATGAAAACTACACATGATCAATGGCAAAGATGTTCATGGTTGACCTCCAAGCTGATTTTAGCTGTGATGGCTGTGTGTACATTCTGTTCAATTGGCTCGCCTATTATTAAGATTTGCTCTCTCTCCAGTACATGCTGCGACTTTTCTTTTTTTCTTTTTTTTCTTCCCAAGGTCTGTTCAGCCCTTTCAAACGTGATGTGGAAATAACTTTCATATTTGAAGAACTACAAGTCCAATGGAGAGAGAGCACGAGGCAGAGCTGTTTAGATGTGTTTCCATTTGGAGGACTAATGGCTGAAGTGCTTGTTACCAGCAGAGTGGAGAGGTGCGCTGGGAGATGGCTGTTACAGAACCAGGGAAATCTGGAGGGCAGATGTGTGCGAGGACAAATGCGTCTCGCTGCCGTTTACCTTGGTTGTCTACCGTTTACCAGGCATGTCTGCCTGTACATATATCTCTCTCTCTCCTCAAAGAGCCTACACGGTATATTACATACATTACAATCTCACTCTCATTCTCCCTATATATACATTTTTCTTATTGTGTTTCATTCTCTCTCTTTCGCACACACACAATATATATATATATATGTATGTGTATTTATGTTCACAAATTAACATAAACACACAGCAACTTTCTGAGTGTACTGTCTATACATTTAGCCAAATTCAGCTCTCTCGTCATCTGCAACTACAGGCACGTCAAATCCCAACCAGTTGGAGACAGTATTTCCTTATAAAGGAAAAGCCTGCGAGGGATAGCTTGATATAGCTGTGCCTCCCTCACTTAGTAGAAACATCAAACATGGGTTTTCGGTCGTCTTATAATGAGCTGTCTTCAGCTGTCAAGTGGTGGCGGGTGGTTGTAACCGGCTTTCCGTGCAATAAAAAACTGACTGCTGTTTCTCCCTTCACAAAAGGAGGCCATCTGAATAATGTAGAGCAACAGTAAAAAATTATTCACCCTGCAGCCAAAAACCACATTGTATCTCCTCTGAATTAGCTACTGCACTTTGATGCAAAATACTTGCAGAACATAGATAAACAAAATCAACATTTTGCCACGGGATATTCCAGTTCAGTCCAATCTTAACGAAAAAGCAGGGAATACTCGGATGTTTGAACGCCAATAACAGTGGTGCAGTACTTCAATAGCACACTAGAACATTTCCAAACAATTGGAAGACCTTACAAAATATATTTCTGGAACAGCTACACAACTACTCCCTCTATATCAATCACTTGAGTGGCTTGGTGCATTGTGTGAGTGTCAACAGATCCTGTTTGGGGACTTGTTCAGCTTGAGAGCAACACACAACAGGTGAGAGCAATTCAGCAGCTGTCAACACAGTCCAGAAAATAATCAGTCTATGAACAGAGCCACAGATCTAAAAACAGCTTATATCCATTAGCTTTGCCATAAACTGTTTTGAGTTTACCAGCCGGCCGACGCTGGCTGAATGGCAAAGTGTGGTGCAGCGCATACAAGCAGGCAGTTACGAGAGGTTTGCAGTCTGCAGGTTGTATAAGTCACTATTCGTGGTTGACCAAATAAATGTAAGAGATGTACAGTGTATCCACGTAAGCCTTTCAGGAAAACCACACAGTGGGTTGCTGGGAAAAAACATTTGAACCCAGTTTGCCAGTGCAAAAATAAGGATTAAAAAAAGTATTTCTACCAAAGAAAAGACAAGTACAAAAGAGAAAAAATATACAAAGATGAAGAAATGCTGGGATATCATTATCCTCCTATCATATTCCGTATTAAGACTTTCAGTTTCAAAGATGTGCTTTGGATTAGGGCTGGGTATCGCCACTGATTTCCAGAATAGATTCGATTCCGATTCACAAGGTCCCAATTCGATTTGATTTCCGATTCAATTCAATATCAATCCGGTTAGGGATGTTTCAGTACCAATTCTGCTTGGATATGAAAGAGATTCTCAGAGAACTAATGCTGTAAATTGTACAAGGAACCTGGTGCATTTTATTTAAATATTAATGTTTACATTAAGAACTGACCCCAAGCAGTTACATTAATGTACGTTTTATTTAACATCACCAACACACTACAGCAGTGTATCAGAAGAGAAATGACCAAAAGACAAACAGCCATATATTAATTGATAAGTAAAAGTAAACCAACAATTGAAAAAGGCTCTGAATTGCCTTTGAAAATAGTGCAAGAAATCAAGAAATGTTCGTTTTTTTGGAACATGTTAAAAAACAGTCTTGTAAAACCAAGTCCATGAAACTAAAGCCCCTTCATGACTGCTTTCTCACTTCTTGGAGATTGTAAGGCTGCCTTCAACACACCTGGGAACTGGGGAGTTTCCCACCTCATAGTGGAACTATGACACTTGAGTGACGCACTTTGAACTTTCTGACTTTGAAATCGATACTTTTCAAAATGCACCGATACCAAATGAGTAATATGTCAATATCGAAGTATCGATATCACAGTTTCAATCTGCCCGTCCCTAGTGGATAGTCTTTTCCTAAGATAGCCGCACCCGCAGAAGATGGTTACTGTAAAATGATGCCGGAGGCTTTTATCCGAACAATGGCTTTTATTTAAACACTTTGCACAACGCGTTAACTCTCTCTCCGTCTGTATCCCGGTCTACTCTACACATGTCTCTGTGTTACCGTAACTCTTAGTAACATTGCATGGTAAATGTTTACCGTATATGACAGTTACTGCTCCTTGAAACACTCCAACATTTCACCATATTTATTTAGGCAAGATTCCCAGTCTATATTCTCCGTGGCTTTGGCGACTTTATACTCACATGTTACCGCGCTGGTAAATGAACGTGGCGGAGACGGGCTGACCAGCGGATCATCAAAATGCCGGATATAGGCGTTTCGAGCGTAAAAAGTGTCTGACAAGTGTGTGTTGGGCGGCTGCTTACTGCAGGCTGGTCCCGGGACCCCCAGATGACAGGGAGAGTGTTCACCTGCGGCCACAGAGTGCTTTGAGGGCGGGGCATCCGCGGCACGTGTGGCAGAAATGGCATAAACCTGTTAAGTGGCCTCAAGCCTCGTTGTGTGAAGAACCAAAGGCTGGCCACGTGAGACTGACGGGGTTAAAGTAAGTAACCTTTATTAATATAGCACTTTTCAAGGACAAGGGCCACAAAGTGCTTCACAAAGTGCAGATAAATAACTATAAATATACACATAACCACACACACATATATCCGTAGACTGTACAGTGACCAAAAGACCATTTGTAAAACATCAATTGAAGGCCTGTCTGAACAAATGGGTCTTTAGACGCTGCTTGACTGTGTCCAGTGTTCGCAGATCTAATATCAGTGGGGAGGCTGTTCCATAACTTAGGAGCCACAGTACAAAAAGCACGATCACCCTTTGTCTTCAGTCTAGACCGAGGGAGAGCCAACAGTCCCTGGTCCGAAGAGACCTACCCATCGAATATGGTGACAGTAATTCACCAATGTATACAGGAGCTTGACCATGCAATGCCTTATAGGTAGTCAACATTATTTTTAAATAAATCCTGAATTTAATTGGCCAGTGAAGCGTTGCCAATATGGGTGTAATATGAGCCCTTCGGCAGGATCTGATCAACAGCCTTGCAGAGGCATTCTAGACCAACTGGAGTCTATCCAATGCTGACTTGCTAAAGCAGGTAAAAAGGGCATTGCAATAGTCTAGGCGGGATGAAATAAAAGAGTGGATAATTGTTTCCAGCTGAGAAGTAGACACCACAAATCTTATTTTTGCAATATTTCTCAGCTGGAAAAAACATGACCTGGACAGCACCTTGACATGTTGTTCAAAGTTCATGTGCTGGTTAAAAATAACACCCAGGTTTTTTTAACTGACCACGGACCGATACATTGCTGCACCTTGGACGATACGCTGTCGGGGGCCAATAAATAGAATCTCAGTTTTGTCTGAGTGCAGTTGAAGGAAGTTGTTCGACATCCAAACAATTAACAATTTGTCCAAGAGAAAGCATATATAAAGAGAATAAAATAGGAGCCAAGATTGAGCCTTGGGGCACTCCGCAAGACAGTGACGCAGGAGAAGACACAAAAACACCAATAGCGACAGAAAACGTTCTGTCAGAAAGATAGGACGAGAACCAATCCAGGGCTGCAATAAGGATATTGTGGTCGATAGTGTCAAATGCTGCACTAAATTCCAACAGTATCAGAATTGTGCATTCACCAGCATCTGCACGCATCAGGATGTCATTACAGACTCTGAGGAGAGCCGATTCTGTGCAATGCTTCTGACGAAAACCAGACTGGAATTTGTCAAAAATATTGTGGGTTTCCACAACATTCGTGAGTTGTTTAGCAACCACTTTCTCCAGTATTTTGGAGATAAAGGGCAGCTTAGAGATTGGCCCTATAATTCTTGGGCAGTGACAGATCAAGAGTTGTTTTTTTCAAGGAGAGGGTGAATAATTGCCTGTATAAAATAAATCAGAGAGCTATATATAATAGACACTATACTCTGACCAAAAGACCCCAGTATGTCTTTAAACAGGAAAGCAGGGATAATATCTAATGGGCTAGATGACAGCATTTGATAGACCACATCAGTGAGAGACAGATGGGTGAAAAGTGATCTAAAAGTATCGGCCTGACTGGACAGTCAATTAGGGCGGCAGGGGAAGGAAGAGTCATAGTCCTTATATCTTTAATCTTATCCACAAAAAAGGAAAGGAAATTCTCACAATCAGTGTTTGAAAAGACGGGCACAATGGGAGGAGCAGGGTTCACAATCTTATTTATGGTGTTAAACAAAACTCTGGGATTACGTTTACTCAAAGAGATTAGTTTTCAAAAGTAAGCAGCCCTCACATCCCTAACGTTACTTCGAATATAAATAGTGAACCTGACATTTTGAAGCTTTCCACAAACGCTCCACTTTTCTACATTTGCGCTTAAAACAGCAAATGTCGTCATTCAACCAAGGAGAAGACTTGACAGAGGTAACTGCTCTGGTTTTCAGAGGAGCAACAGCATCTAGCGCAGACTGGCATATCTCATTAAAAGACTTCACCAAGCCATTTGTATGAGCATGGAGTGCCACATCATTACTCGTATTTAAATTATCAAAATTGAAAGACTCAGTAACACTATATTAAAATCACCAACAATAATAACTTTGTCAAGCTTAAAAACAGAAGATAAAAATTCTGCAAATTCCGACATAAGACAATAAAGATTCATGCATCCACAGGAAAAGGCATATATTAAAAGATCGATCTCAGGATTGTATTAATCGATATCAGATCATTCAAATGAAGATCGATTTGAATGGGGAAATTTATTTTTTCAACCCAGCCCTACTTTGGAAACTCTGTGCCTTGGTCTTCTGTAAATGCAGCCCATCCACACTGTGCTGTCACTCCGAGTTAGGCTGCTAATAGTTCAGCAAACAGGCAGACAGACGCAGCCAGCAGGCCACTTGATAATATACTGTAGGTCAGAGGACTGCAAGCCCAGAGCCAAGAGGTGACACTCCACATCAGCAACATCACAAACAGCCTGGTGTCTTTTTAGTAGCCCTTCCTATACTACCATGCATTATAAGAGCGCTAATGCATTCATCATGCTTTCTGGTTCAGTACATGTCTTATTGTGTTACCATCATTTTGCCTCAGATGTGTCATTTCATGATTTTAAGTTGAATTAAAATGCATGGTAACACATGAATATATTAATATTACATTCAAATGTTATTCTTCTATCAATAATTCATGTTTTTACTGCAGCAGCGTGACAACTCCAAAAACTGTTCAGAGTAAATGTACTGTTATGACTGCGCGACCCATGGCTCCAGCAATCTCACAGAAATTAAGCCCACTCAAATCTGTATCATTCCATTTATATGGACACAGCAGTGTATTGGTGGCAAACAAGGAGAGGGACATTCCCAATTCTACATTCGGCGATTCCATTAGAAAACAATGTTCCCTGAAATATTCCATAACGCTCTGAACAATTCCCTGTGAGAATCCACACCACGGTGCGTCCCGACTGGACAGTAAGGAAGACATTCCTGAATGTCACCGTTCTACGGCATAGCGTCGCATCGCTTGGACAGGGCTTTCGGCTTGGGAGTCAAGGGGAACGCTCCCAATGGGTGGGTGTCTTTCTATACTATGGACACACACACACGCACACACACACAGTGCTCCTGTCATGCCGGGAAGGTTTCAGCCTGCTGCCTCAGAGAGGTCAGCACTGGAATTCCTGGGGCCAAAGGAGATTAGTAATTGAGTAATGGACATGGTGACATGGACAATGAGGAGACAGAGAGAGAGAAAGAGAGAGAGAGAGATAAAGAGAGAGAGAGAATGAGAGAATGAAACACAATATGAGTTCATTATCTATCTCCCCTCCCTATGACTGACCTTGGCTTCAGTGTCCCAAAACAAACTTATCTGGAAATTAAAAAGGAGCTCTGGGGAGGAAGTCAGGGACAATTGAATTAGAATGTGTTTTTTGAGACTGCTTTAAGACTTTAAGAGTTCAAGGTGCAACATCTGAAAGGTGAAAATGATTGCACATAATGTTTTGACACCTAATATAGGCAGTTTATTCATATGCAGAAAGTCGCTTTAATATCTGCAGGGTGCTGAATTCATGTTTTATTCACTGATTCCATTAAGAGATTACTTTTAGATGAGCAATGGCAATATATGAACTCAGCATTCGTTTACAGATATAACGACAGAGAAAAATAGCTTGATAACAGGCATTTTCTAGGCCTTTCTTCAAGTGGGCGAGGCATCCATCATGTAAGATGACGCCACCAAAAAGCTGCGTCAGCTCCTTTGAATCACTGCTGTTTTGTACCAATGAATTTCAGCAAATGCACACAAAAAAAGACTTAGTGCATAATCACTTCATGCGCTCCATCTAAGAAACCACAGCAAAGAATGAAAAACATTGGCTGGAGCGTTTCAGCAAAAGCTGCTCATCTGTGGCTCCATTCTCCTCAAAGGTTATAATAACGATCCACTGTAGCTGGGGGCACTGGAGTCATGCATCAAGGCAAATGTTTGCCTGTTCCAAGTGGTTTGTCAATGACAAAGTGGGAAAACCAATCTAAAGAGCACCAAAAGTCTCTCATGTGTTGACAAACCAGGCGCTGCTGTAACATATCATTACTTACTCTGCAAAGTCACAAAATAGTTTGGTCGAAGGAATCAAAAGATTGTTATAGTTGTACAGCCTTTGAAGTCCTGGGTATTCCATTTAAGAGGTTTTGAATTACACTATCCTAAAAAGCTGGTAATAATTTACATGCTATTTCAGCAATGGTGAGGAATTCACCGGAGGGCAGTGTTCAGAGTTAATTACTTGTTCTGCGGCAGGAGGAGGCACACATGCGCGCACACCACACATGCACACAACCCCCCCCCCCCACACACACACACACACACCTCTCAAATTCCTGCCATTGTTGCATGAATGGGGAGATTTGGTATAATGCACTCACTGACCAAGACAAGGGAGCAGTATGAACGTCTAAAAAGGCCACTGTAAAAATGTGCCATATCACATTTACATTGAAGTCATTCGGCAGAACGACCTTATCCATCAAAATGCCGGTCGCATATCGGGGTCACTTAGACTTAACTCAACTAGCGTCCCAGATACCTGAAGAACCCATTCAGGCCTTTTCCCATAGGAAAAATAAAAGCAGCAGCAAATGAATACAATCTAATTTCCCTACAAGCTGGCTTTCCAAGCACTGGAACACATGCATGGACTACTGCCATGTACTGAAGAGATGGCTCTGGACGCATGCCAAAGTGTTTTCCACAGCAATCAATACTGGCCTACTGCTGCAGTCCCCAGCCTGTCAGTGTGTGTGTGTGTGTGTGTGCCAAAGCCTCGTCAGCTAGGGGGACAGAATGGAGGAGAAGAGAGGTCAGATGAAATCAGAGGTGATGATAATAGCACATTAATATAACATGATCCAGAAATATTCTCTGCGGTTGTGAATTTCCATTAAGAGCACCTTGCTGTATTTGCAGTTAAGTGGGATATATATAAGATAAGCATAGGCAATTAACTGCCTGAAGCACCGTACACAAGAAGTGGGTGTTGCACAGCTCTCTGCTGGAATGGAAGTACAAAAACAGAACGCACTATAGCCAGCGAGCAGCACCAGGAGGAGAGGCAGGCCATTTGGGGTGAGACAAAATAATGTGTCACTCAATAACGAGTTATAAACACATGTGACTGTTTAGTTGGTGGCAGTTTGCAGGCAGACAAACAGAGCGGAGGCCCCAATAGAGGGTTTGTCATAATGGCTGAGCAGCCCAACACAAAGCCTGTTTAAAGAGCAAGCGGAGCCCAACCGGTGGGGGTAAACACCGCTTGTCAGATGGAGAATACAATGAAAAATAGAGCTTCACCCACATATGGACTTAATAATTAACTCAAGAGTAAACAGATTCACATATTTTCTTTCGCGCGCTCGCGCACACACATAGTGTTTCTTCTATCCGCCCATCGACACATAATTGAGAATGTGTTTTATCCACTGAATCACCATTTCTATTTTCGTCCAAAGCCGACTTGCATTTAAAAAGGAATTGACCTCCGACCCTGTGACAGGAGAAAAACAAGCACAGTAGGTCATGGGTTGGTTCCTCTCGTCACTGCCGGCCTTGCACAGCGCAGCGCAGCAAAACGCAGCGCAGGAGGGGTGGAGAGCGCAAACAAATACCTGAGAAGTAACCCGGAAATTACATCATACCTCAGCGTCCAGAACACAAGTGAATCAGTAATCCGATTCTGGTGAGCCAGCTCAATAAAGGTTGTTTTGATGTGTATGTCTCGGGGGGGGTTTGGTATTTTGAGCATATTGGCTTCGGGCTGGAGATAATTGCTGTCTTGAGACACAAGATATGAGCCGTAGCCACCGTGCCCACATGTAGTCTTTAATCTCACTGGGAAAGGGAGCTAAACAGGAAGAGCTGTTTACATGTCAAATGTCAGTGTGGTGTGTGAAAATATTCAAAAGTGAGTGTGAGAACGTGATCCAGGAAATGACAGGGGCCTGAATAATACCGAGCTGGTGAAAAACGTCTTTCGCTAACGCTGCCCTGCTCTTTTTGCTGCTCAGGCTGCACACTTCCTGGTCGCCACGTCAAGTCCATATCAGCATGAGCCGCTATCATCCGGCTAATCCGACGTCCTGATTTTGAGTCAATCAATGACAGATCTATAAGTGTGTATAGCTCTCCATACTCCCAGTGCAGAGCGGATTAGTGTTATGGGGCAAAGTCGGCGAGAACCCGAACGGGCTCGGCGAAGGTCGTAAACGGACATGGACTCGTCAGGGTCATTTCCACTGGTGTAACACATAAGTAGGCCGATTTGCTTGGAGCGTGAGCTTTGACGGGCCCTTTAATGGAGGTCAGCCTGCAGGCGTCTACCTCGCACTTAAACGATGATTTGATAGTCTGGCCTGGTCTGTGATCAGAGTGCAACTTCAGAGCGATCGCACTCGACGACAGCAGTCGCATGTTCAAGGATTGTGTCCTGTGATGCAAGTTGATGCATAATTCATGCGGTAGAAATTGCCTTTCCGTTTCCCACAAGATCTTCCAACAAGCTGTCGTTGTCGTACCGTCCTCTGTGTTGTGCCCGTTTCCCAAATTCTTTCGAGATTTGATTTGTGGCCCCTTTTGATAGTTCACATAATCCTTTCCAGATACCCAAACGGACTGGAACGTAAGCACTTCGCAATGCAAACGCGTCATTGCGCAAGCGTGGCCTCTGTGGATCCACGGCGTGCGTACTCAACGTAATTACTAGGTGATTGCGGCGCGTTACAGGCTGAAGCGCGGGGCCTCGAGGAGATGATACCCGCTCGCCATCACAGATGAGAGCTTGTCTGGGCGGCTGGGCCATAAATAGGCACCTTTCTCATGAAAGGGAAATGTGATAGCCACTCTATTACTCAAGAGGAAAGAATGTAAGTAAACCATCAGCAGGAAGAGTCAAGTACAAACCCGGGCTTTGTCCTTCCCGGGAAACAATACAAGCAGCAGAGGATGATTTCCATCTAACCACAAGTGGCCAGAAGACCGGGGCCGTCATTAAAGTACTGTTGTCGGCCGATGAGGAATATCAATGAGGAATGATGAACAGGCCGTTTGTGTTGTGGCCAGTGGGGACGCGTCTCCGCCCACCAATCAAAGTCCGGTCGTCCAGTGGAGACGTAACCGGAGCGCACGCGACACATGCGGCTGCAGCCAATCATACGTCTCTTGAGCCAACAACAGAAGTGAGCTGACAACGTCACATGACCGAGGACGAAGAGTTCCACATGGAAAATGATGCAA
>OMOT01077511.1:0-10758 GCA_900312575.1 Acanthochaenus luetkenii
TACTTTACAGCAGCAGGAGGAACTAACTGAACTGAAACAAGATCGTGGTTTAAAGCTAAGCTTGGCTGATCTTCCTTTGGACAGTTTTTGGTTGACTGCTACCAAGGAGTTCCCCATTCTGGCAAACAAAGCTGTTTTGACATTGCTCCCATTTCCCACAACATATCTGTGTGAGCTGAGCTTTTCAAGCCTGACTGCTATCAAAACTAAAAACAGTGAGAGACTGAGAGCTGTTGAAAAAGAGCTTCGTGTGTCTTTCTTCAATTCCTGCCATGGCTTTGTGTTAATCTAAACAGGCCCAGGTTTCACACTGAGTGAGTAGAAATACATTGAGAAACTATATTGTAATTATATATACTGTATTAGGCTACAGAGTGTCATTTTGTAAAAATTTGGTTGGTGGTGTGCCGCAAGATTTTTCCAATGTAAAAAATGTGCCGTGGCTCAAAAAAGGTTGAAAAACACTGCAATAAACAAACCCATGCGAACTTCCAGCCCCATCTGAGTAATCTTTCCTGCAAACAATAAGTTATCTAGACTGCCTTGGATGCTAGAATAACTACTATTGTTCTACTATTACTGACACCCGATATAATGCATGGCATTCAAGCCCAATAAAAGAGGCATCGCACATACTGAGTGTACTAACTAGCGAATGTACAGATAAAGGGACATTCGACTGAAAATCAAACAAATAAAAAATAATAGGGCACACCAGAGCAATTATTTGCACTTGCACAAATGCTCCCAATTATATTTCACGGTCGCACAGATTACATTTCGGGAGCATATTGATCAAAAGTTTGCAATTTCGAGCCCTGCTAGACAAGCCCAATTTGGGTCTCGACCCATAGTCTTAAGAAACACTGCTGTAGTGTGGAGCAGCTGAGGTGGAGAGCATGCTGCAGCAGCAGCAGGTCAGACAGTGAAGAGCCCTTCTGGCCCATCAGCTGCCCTGGACACAGGCTAGCACACTTGGCAAAATGCTGCTTCACGCAAGACACACCACACAGGCTTTAGTAGGGCCATGTTGAGAATGGTAACACAAAAACGAAGTCTTCAGTAAGTATTATGAATAAGTTCACATTAAAGGTATATCATAGTTATCATTACATAATTTTTCTACTGCTCAGCTATAATTTGGTGTAAAATAATTTACAGATGCCACTTTATTATTAACAAAGAATAAGCTGAGTTGAGGAATCCTTTGTATTCAAAAAAGTATTGTTGTGATACGTTTTCTAATTTATGTTCTGAAATAATGGCGACTGCTGTCTTAACTAATAATGTAATTTATCAAGCACTGTCTCGTGTCTATTTCCAACCAAACTTTGAACATTTGACAATATTGATGTTTTATTGTTTTATGACTTTATGACTACTGTATAATTTAAAACGTTTGACTGGGGGCATTTTCAGTGCTTTCTCTTTAAAAAGTACAGGTGCCAGATTAAACTTTTTGATAGAATTGAGGAGATCAGCCCTAAATGTACATTACAGATAATCCCCTTCTAGAAAGTGCTGGAATCCTAAAAAGAGCATCTGTAGGGGAGAGCCTTACAACCAGCCCCTTTAGTGCTTTTCTCCATCCCAAGAGAAATATTAGTGTGTGATGACTTTAAAAGAAGAGAGATTCCGGGGGTGGGGGAGTGGTATATGTGGTTGAGGGCTGTTTTTTCATAGTTGATATTTGCTGGAGCCGAGTTGAATCCATGTTATATGCAAAGATAATGCATCAGACATCCTTCCTGGTTATCCCTAGTCATTTACGTAGCTATAGCACGTCTGCTGGGAGATGAGATGAATCTAAGTACATAAAGCTGCCATAAGCCTCTGTTTCCCACTGTAAGCTGTTAGAGGGTCCTGTGGTTTGGTGCCATCTGTTTGATATATATATATATATGTGTGTATATATATTATTTTTTTCCTCAACCACCACCACCTCTCTGGCATGTCCTGACTTGCGTGAGACACACTCAGTGTTCATGTAGTAGGTGGATGACATTACAGCGGTTCCCCACCCTGCCTCTCTGACTGGTCATTAATTTCTTTCTTTCTCTCTCCCTTTCCCTTTTTCTCTCTGTCTCTTATCCCCCCGACCCCCTCAGATGGATGTGAGCTGGAGTATAGTAGAGCAGCACAGACAGGGGCCTAAATTAATGACATTTGTGAACGCCCATACAGGCAGGGAGAGTTGATAATCTGGTCATGGCTATGAAGTGATGAGCCATTGATTGAACCAGGGCCACCACTTGTATGTTCCCTCCACAGACACAGGCAATTTCCGGGAAACCCTTGTACCCTGTACTCTTTATACACGGGCCGGCCCATTGCCACTGCTGCTATTATCGTTCCAAGTAGCAGGAAACCAAGAGTGGGAGGAGTGTACACTGTTCTCTAGGTGGAAGTTTTTTTTAGCTGACACTACACAACATAGCCAGTTGGATTGAGACTGGTCATGGGAAATGAATAGGAGGTCCCTCACAGTGTTGAACATGGTTCATACTTGGATTGTGTATTCTTACATGCTGTCAGGCCACCAGAAGACAAAATGCTCCTGATTTGATAAAGGCCTAATGAAGTGACTATGGCTGCTTGACAGGCTTTCAGCTTTCAGTTTATATAATTCAAACTAGAAGTGCTTTTGAATTCGATGCACATAGGTAACGGCTACTGAGATTCAATCTTTCCTGCCTGTTTCAAGCCCCTCTTCAGAAGTTATTAGGCCAAATACATTTGAGGTATATTCAGATTCTTGAAGAGTTCCGCTTGCACATAAGAGAGTAAGCTGTATTCCAACTCTCATAGCTTATTGTCCCTCTGTTTGCAAACTTAACCAACCTAAACTTGCTGTTGTGCCCTTGAGCAAGGCACTTAACCCCTAATTTCTCCCTGGGCGCTGTACATGGCTGCCCTCTGCTCCGGCCCCTTCAGCATATGTGTGTGTGTGCGTGTGCGCAATCACTTATGTGTATCTGGAGGGGATCTGTAATGGGTTAAATGCGTGCGGTGCTCTGTGCACGTGTGACAAATAAAGTTAAATGAAATTAAAATGATGGTGGTATGCATGCAAGGTTGTCTCACAAAATACTTATTTCTGCT
Source organism: Acanthochaenus luetkenii (assembly GCA_900312575.1). Taxonomy (NCBI): domain Eukaryota; kingdom Metazoa; phylum Chordata; class Actinopteri; order Beryciformes; family Stephanoberycidae; genus Acanthochaenus; species Acanthochaenus luetkenii. The sequence continues at coordinate 3,103 of OMOT01077511.1, forward strand.
TGATTAAGGCTCCAACACACTCATTTGTTCCCATGTAGTTGTGTACTCTTTGAGTCTCCATATTCCCTTAACTGTGTGAAAGATCCATTACTACTGATATTTCACAGTTATTTTACATTTCATTGAGTCGTTATATGAATAGAAAATTTGAATAGTTACCCTCCTTTCCCAGGCAGCGGTGAGTCAAACAATTAAAGTGAAAGTTTAAAAGGCAGATCCAGCCCTTAGTTTTGAAGTCCACCTCATTGTAGATAAATGAGCTCAACACGGCGTGGTAACTGAATTGTGAACTATGTATGTTGTTTCTAACACACTCCCTCATTTATTTTCTTTTCTCTTTCAGGAACCTATAAAGTCCAGGGCGCCACAGCTCCATTTGGAGTATAGATTTTACAAACAGTTGGGAAATTCAGGTAAGAGGGATGCAGACTGTAGATTATCCATCGCTGTTTGACAGGACCATTATGATGAAATGAATAGGAATGTGCCTTTTCACACTAGATGGGACTGGGCAGAAGGAGGGCAATAACACTGGATGGATATATATGCACACACTCAGACATACATTTATAAAGAGAGAGAGACAGACAGACACACACATACCACTGCAAGGGCTTTCATACTAGTTTAGGCTATATTTGTTTGTTCATCTTTCCACACCCGTGGTAGCCGGTGGAAGCTGTGAAAGCCTGATTACATCCTTTCCAATCCCACCACTACAGTACCCAGAGTTATTCCTCTCCTGCAGCCCTGCCCAGCCCATGGTACTGTGCTGTGATGCATAGCTGTGACCCTGTGGTTCCAGGGCTACAGCCCTTTGATCTGGTCTGGCTGGCCGGCTGGTTACAAAGGGGAGAGACTGGGGTTGCAGACTCGGATGGTTGGGAGGGACATGGACTTGGAAGGCTTCATAGCACTGCCTGCCTGCCTAGCTGGCTGGCTGGAAAGGCTTAACTGTCATGTTTATGTGCGTGTAGGTTAGGGCTGTTCGATATGACGATATATATAGTGGGGCGCTAGAAAATCTTCCTCTATTGTTTCTATCGCCATTGTCGCAAAAAGCCACAGAACTGCTTTACGGCCGTATTTGACGTCATTTCCGACCCCGCTTTACATTCTCTTCACGTGGGCTGGAATAACAAACAAACACGGAGTGGCGTGACCAGGGTTCAAAATTTACTTTTTGGCTCATCTGCCAATGGCCGATAAAAATATATTTTACCGGCCAAAAAACTGCATCATACATTATTTGACTAAAAAGAATTACCTTAAATTTGTAGTGTACAAATTAATATTCCATTATCCGTGGTTACAGACATGGTGATTTTTCGGTAATCCTGACTAATGACTGGAGCGCTTCCCTTTAGGGATGCCCCCCGAAACCCGGTTCTAAACGGGAAGCGGTTCTAAATTAGTAAAAACCGGAGTATCGATAAGATCCGACGTTATCAGTTCTGCTATCGATTCTGCTATCGGTAGGTACTCGAAATATTATGGAGTGAGATTTATATTGTGGCAAATGTGTTTTACACACACATACGGTACAGTCATAGGCGGAAATCCCGGGGGACACACGACCCCCTCATCCTGGGAAAATGTGTATTTGTCCCCCCCAATATATCACTGTAAACATAACTGTCATTTTAATAATGTTAATAATAAGCAATGACACCACTTGTGATGATTATAGAAACTTAACAGCACGTTGACCTAACACTATAAAAATTAAGTTATTTTGATTCAATGCTGGGTAAGTACCGTAAAGACATCATTAGACATGCAACACAATATAAAGAGTGGCTGGCCTGACCATGGTTTCACAAGAGACGGCTCACTTGATTGAAGTCATGCCAGTCATATGTTTTTGCCATCTTTAGTTGACTCCTTCCGTAGATTAGTGAATTCTTATTACTTTAAATTCTACATGATCTCCCCCTGCTGATGACCTTTGGCAGTGTTTGGATTAGTTGGAAGTTCACAAATGAAAATGCACTTTTTTTTTTACATGATCTGTTCCATCTTATTTCCCATTTTTGTGTTAAAGGAGAAATTGGAAAAGAAAAGGCAATCAATTAATGTTTTGCCAGCATATTTAGAATAAAACGATCCAATTTTGTATACTTTTTTTAACGGAAAAAAAGAAGCATGTGGTTATTTTGTATAGACACGTATTTCATCACAGAAAACATATTGTGATATATATCGTTATCGTGATATAGAATTACCAATATTGTGATAGAAGATTGTGTCCATATCGCACAGCCCTAGTTTAGGTGTACATGTGTGGATTTGACAGGCTCACAGCAACCTTGCTTCATTATTTATTCAGAAATAATTAGCAGGCATCATGTGACCACTGCTCAGTCAGTGACAGGAGCAAGAGGTATTAACCATTTCTTACACTATGCCTAAGCCACAATCTAATGCTCTATCTCCATTGGTTCAAAAAATACACTTCTCATACATGGGTGTTAAGCTTTATTTTTGTATTTTATACATTTGTAATTGATTTGATTGAGTGTGAAGAATATTGGTCATTGATAATTTTAACATTTTAATAGAACATTTTGAGAAACCATTTGATCACTGTAGTGGAAGAAACACACACGGAACATTCATGGATATATATATATGTGTGTGTGTGTATATATATACACATTTATTTATGTGTGCATGCTTGTATATATGTGTATGTGTGTGTATCAGATCACTGGAAGTGCTTGGTACTATTTTATCTGTGACAATTTTCTGTACCCCCATCCCCCTTTGACAAGTGTGTGGTTGTCCCAATGTAGTGATCACTTGCCAGCTTTCTGGCTGCTTGTGCCAGAGCAAAAGCTCTCTACTATCGATAGGGAGCTGGGGCATTAGGGCTGTCCTGGACTATTTATAGATGGCCCTCTCCAAGCAGTTGGGCCATTATCGTATATCTACTTGGATTGCTTCCTCAGCCACAGTGCCTTCTGCCTCTCTGACTGTGTGCTGCCAGCAGGGAACCCAGGGAAACTCTCCTCACATGCATTGCTAAAAGGGGGTGTCCTGGCTCTCCCTTTGGCTATTCTTGTTTGTTTTTTCTGTCATCCTGGGCTATGAGTTAACTGTCTTGCACAAGGCATGCACACGCACATACACAAACACAAAGATGGCAGTAATTGTCATCTCCTCTGCATTTCCCTTGATTTTGGCAGCTTGATTTCAGTCCTTCTCTCTTTCTCTCTCTGCCTCTGTTTCATTTTTTCCTGCTGGTGTGTTAAACACATCCTGACTATCCCTTCAGCCACTGGGACCACTACTGGCCTTCAGCTTTACTGTTATTGACCGAGGTCAAGATTAGACCACATTCATTGGTTGAGCCAGAGATATAACCACTTTCATTAGCGTAGCTAGCTAAAAATGGAACCACCATATTAGTCTCCCCCTGTCTTTCCTTCACACAATGGAGTGGAGATACCTTGTCCCCCAGCTGGTGACTGGCTACTACATGATGATGTGACACTAGACAATCTATCATGGGAGGCATCAAGGCAATAGATTAAATCCGTTTACATTGTTAACATAGCTAAATGGGACCATGTGACCCTGTTAGCCCTGCGCAACCCAAGAGTCTCAAATATGTCGCAGTGTGGACTACTAAGTGCGTAACGCCCGAGAGGATTTTATCTACACAGTGTTAATTCTCCTGGCCTGGACAGATCCCAGCTGTTGGAATCCTGCCTCCAAGTTCATTAACTTAGTGAATATTGAGTCACTTGTCACACAGTCCCTGTTTACACCTGGCGTTTGGGTTCCAAAGCACATACAGTATCTGTCTCAAGCTTTTCTAGGTAGGGCACAAAGCTGCATTGAAACATCAGTGTAAATTCAGTCAACAAGAATTGGAATCTGGAACTGCCTTCATAAGTACATCTGTTTAAATGTGACCAGTTGTTTTTGTTTAGACACAACGCAGATACATATTTTAAAGGATACATTTGCTATATTGGACCTTAGACCCTATTTGCGGACTATCTGCCATGAACCTGACACATAGAGAGAGACCATCATTTCACTGATCGGTTCCGTGTTGAGCTTTCTACAGTTTTCCTGCAAGCTCTCACTGGGCTACAATATATGTCAACGGTCTGCGATCTGACACCGGTTTCATTTTATACACTTCGACTATACCGGTATTTGTTATTATGAAATAACACTGAAAAATAACTTGAATGGATTAACTTGTATTGCACTACAAAGTGATGAATATAATATTTTCATTCATAAATTGAGCACTAGTTGCGTCTGTGTTGTCTTGTTCAAAGCCAGAGGAAGCAGTCAGCCTCGCAAGGTTAACAGGGCTAATATAACACCAGCAGCAGCTACAGCAGAAGAAACTACTCGGACTCCCCCACAAATAAAACCACTGAGGAGAAAGTTGTCGCGGAGATGGAAATTTACAAACCGGAGACTGAGATTGACGCAGAAGCCGACCCGTTAGACTGGTGGAAAATCAACGAGGCCTGCTTTCCACAACTATCAAACGTAGCACGCAAGTATTTATGTATTTGTGAGACTAACACTCCATCAGAAAGACTGTTCAGTACAGCATAAGTTTGTTTCGCCCTAAAAGTCTCTTCTGAAGCCGGACCAAGTGGACATGCTTGTGAATCTGAAGGCTATTCACTCCCTGAGGTACCTAGACCTGGCTTTAAATAGCATTTTATATTCAGATTGCACTAAGTGTGAGAACTGAGACAAATGTATTCCTATTTAATTCGTTTGACTATTTCTTTGTTTTGTATTTCACGTTTACATAAATTTGTACAATTTGCTCTTTCTAAAACTTCATAGCTGACACATTTGCAATAGGTACGTTTTGTAAGGAACTGATTAACCAAGGCCGAGTATACTTCGGTTTTAGACTACGTTTTTGATAACTATGCTATGCATATCAATTATAATCAGTTTGTTTTAGTGACCATGTTGTTTATAAACTTTGAGTATTGCTGTTGTATTTAACATGATAACTTTTTGCAAATAATGATTGAATGTCTGTTGTGTTGAGGAATAAAAACCAATGTGTATCACTTCCGTGTTTCTCTGTGCCAATACGCTCCTCACATAGGATCATTGTAGGTAGCGGAATCTTGTGTGTGTGTGTTCACCATCTTGTGGTGAGAAGTCGATATTACCGGTCGGTGTAAGCCAGTATTGGGCAACATATCAAACCGGTTTTGTGGAATAGAATGGACACATCTACATTCTGTAAATAAACGTGTGAATATCCATAGCTAAAATATATCATATCATGGGCTTATAATATAGATAGGGCCTGTCAAGATCCATAAGTAGTCTACTCATGTATTTAAAAAGAAAAATATAATTATTATTCAATCTTTAGTTTTCTTCAGTCTTGTCTGCCCGTCCATATTGGTCTGAAGAACTGGTCTTTTACAGTAGTTTCCAATTGCTCATCAAATGAGCATGAAAGCCTTTGCAAGACATTTCTTGAAGTTGTATTGCACTAAAAGAAGTGACTCAACAGACAATTAACAACTTGGCATTGTATTCAACGTGAGCTCTCAGTGCGAAGGAGAGACTGTGAAGGAGAAAGTGCGATGTGCAATACAAATTCAAGTTCATTTATTTATACAGCCCTTTATCACAAGCATGTCTCAAAGGACTTTACAGAAGTTCAAATTCAAGTTTGTATATTTGTCATTCCAACCATATCCATGTAAACATAGCCTACACATACAGTAGAATGAGATGACGTTTCTCAGGATCAGGGTGCAAAAGAAAAACGCATACATACTATGTGCCATACAAAAAATATGTAATATAGAGAAAATTAGCCAACTAGATCTAATTGAGCAACAATCAATGGAATTGCTATTTTTTACCTTCATCATTGGAGGATCTCAGCTGAGAACATTTTGGAGGTTTAAGAACACATTTCCACATGTTCATGAATCCGGCGGAGCTGTTTCTTAGTGTTGTTCTTATGAAGTTTGTAAGAAGATATTTAAGAAGACACTTAAGAAAATGTTCCAGAATGAGGACCAATATAACTGTGCGCAACGTATTCTGCTTGATGCACTATGTGTTTGGCCCCTGGAAATGATGCTGTCAACTTTAATTGTAATTGTTAGCCATTTCATCTCTTATTTTAATGTAAAGAACTTTGTAACAATTTGCTATATAAATAAAGTTGTTATGATTATGATTATGATTATTATATATTAATAATGTAAATATGTCTCCATGCCCAAGTAAGCCTTGCACGAGTCAAGCTGAGTCTGTTGTCTGGGGCTGTTGTCTGTTGACTTGGGACGGTGTAAGAATTTAAAAACCGGGTTGATATGTTCCCCAATACCGGCTTACACGGTATATAGACTTCTCTCCACAAGATGGCGGAAATCACACAAGATTCCGCTACCTACAATGAGTCACATTATATATCGGCACAGAAAAACATGGAAGACACTAAGTGTGACACACATTGGTTTTTATTCCTCAACACAACAAACATTCAATCATTCTTTGAAAAGGTTTACCATGTTAAATGCAACAGCAAGTTTACAAACAATATGGCCACTAAAACGAACTGATTATAATCAATATACATAGCATAAACATAGGCATCAAAGACGTAGTCTAAAACCGAAGTATACTAGGTCTTGGTTAATCGGTTCCTTACAAAATGTGCTTGACTTCTAAATAAAAACAAATAAGGCTCCAGCCTAGTGCAACTGGTAGGCTAAACATTTTAGAAAATAAAAACTATTACATAGAAACAAGCAAGTTAAATAAAACGTCATTGGCATAAAAATAAATAAACCTAGTGCAAATGTGTCGGCTATGAAAAGTTTTAAAAAGAGCAAATTGTGAACATTTATGTAAAAGTCAAATATAAAAAATAGTAAAGCGAATTAACTATGCATACATTTGTCTCAGTACTCACACTGAATATAAAATGCTATTTAAAGCCTGCGTGCCACAGATCCAGGTACCTCAGGGTGTGAATAGCTACAGATGCACAAGCATGTCCACCTGGTCCGTTTTCAGAAGAGACTTCTTGGGCTAAACAACCTCCCGCTGTACTGAACAGTCTTTCTGACAGTGTTAGTCGCGCAAACACATACATATTTGCATGCTACGTTTGACAGCAGCAGAAAGCAGGCCTTTATTTGTAGGTAACTGCTGCAGGTGTTAGCCTGGCTTGCCTTGCGGTTGACTGCTTGCTCACAGCTTTGAAAAAGACAACACGGCTTCCCCCTCCGCCGCTCCCCGATCAGCTGTAAGTGAAACTTGATCCCAACCTGTATTTGTATTTTGTATGTACAGGCACAGTTCCACGTGACTCTCATTGTAGGTAGCAAAATCATGGGTGCGTGCACCATCTTGTGGTGAGAAGTCGATATTACCGGTGTAAGCTGGTTTTTAAATTCTTACACAGACTCTAGCCTAGTTGCCATAGAGCAGGGGTGCTCACACTTTTTCAGCATGCGAGCTACTTATAAAATGACCAGGTCAAAATGATCTACCTACTACAAAAATGCAAAACATATATTTATTTATAAATATTGTGGCAGACGGAGGGTGGTTAGGTGGGGAGAACGGAAAGAGGAGCAGTGTAGGCAGGTTCCTCTAGGGACGCTAGAGCCCGGGGACAGCCCT
>OMOT01077513.1:6336-18526 GCA_900312575.1 Acanthochaenus luetkenii
GCCCACCATACCATGCCCACCATACCATGCCAACCATACCACGCCCACCATACCACGCCCACCATACCATGCCAACCATACCACGCCCACCATACCACGCCCACCATACCATGCCCACCATACCATGCCAACCATACCACGCCCACCATACCATGCCCACCATACCATGCCCACCATACCATGCCAACCATACCACGCCAACCATACCACGCCCACCATACCACGCCCACCATACCACGCCCACCATACCATGTATTTGACAGTGACTGTAGGTTCTCTTGTACCACTTGCAGCTGGTGCTCCAAGTGGGTTGGCTGCAGTCTCAGACGTTGCACAACAACAAGCTAGAAGCAGACCTAGGAGGCCGACCCACAGCGCAGGGGCCTCGTATTATCATAATGCCCTAAACCTTCCCAAGACAGCAGGTAAATGTGCCAGCGTCACCTGCCAAATGCTCTGGAGTTGGAAACATCATTTTATTGATGATCTTTACATTTCCTTTGCTTTTTATACATTACACTTTGATATTTTGTGTATGCTGAGTTCAGTGTGTAACATCCATGCTAGGTGATTCTGCAGCATTCAATGACGGCCCAGTCCCTGGGTTTCCCATCACCTTGTTTTCTTGTGACGATTGTGCATCCAGTTGTGAACGAATGGACTTGGACAGGTACCTCTTGCTTTTCGTTCACATTCAGAACCTGGGCAGTTATTTATCGTTTTATCTGTAGTACAGAACATGTACATGTGTGATTTAGCTTGCTCCTCTAAAGGCTTGCACTGGACATATTAGTGATATGTTATGCCACTTGCATGTCAACTTTACGTCACTTGCATTGTTTTTTGTATTTTTGTGTCCTCCCTATGTGATTGTGTTTTGTTGTTTGTATGTACTCAGTGTGACAATAATCTCCCATTGGGAATAGCACAGTTTATATAATCTAATCCAATTTAAACACATATGCTGCTAAATTGTCAAATGCTACAGATTACCACTAGGGAGCAGCAGAGTCCTTTAAAATATCCACCCCTAGTCTCAGTATCCACTTTACTAGAGTAATAATAAATCAGTCAATAGATATATTTAAGTACTGACTCAAGCATTCAATTGGGTGGCTAGTGCCATGAATTCAGAATTCAGAATGCAATTGTATGAGTCATTAAATTAAATGGTAGACTAATCAACATCCATATTAGACCTAAATTATGAAAATGTTGTTAATCTTTCAGGCACTGTCTGGAAGAATGCCCCCAGCTGGGCATTATGGATAAACTGCAACTTCTCAACCTTCAGCACAATCTAATCACAAGGATCCAGCATCTGTCCCACCTGCGACACCTGGTCTTCCTAGACCTCTATGACAATCACATCTCTGAAATGACTGGCATTGAAGCTCTAAGCTCTCTCAGAGTCCTTATGTTGGGGCAGAACAGGTTAGTTGTCACCACTGGCCTCAAATGCAAACGAACAAATAACAGGTCAGATTTGTCTTAATGTCTCTGTTTCCTTTACCTCGATAATAATAATAATAATGTTTATTTGTACAGCACCTTTCATACACAACATGCAACTGAAAGTGCTTTACATCAATAGAAAGCAAACAAAACAAAGGATAATCATATACATATTTAAAACAGCAAGGAAAATGCATTGCATTAAAATAATAAAATCTAGTAAAAATAGAAAGATAAGAATATGCAAATAAAAGAAAATAGACAACATTTATTTCATTAAAAGAACATAATCCAATTAAACAGTTAAACTGCAGGCTAATAAAAAGCTAAGCTAAAAATATACATTTTTAGCAGTTGCTTGAAAATGCTTACAGAGCCCGCTTCTCTAATATTCTTTGGTAGGAGCATAGTTTAAAAAGGTTGCATCCCCGATCTTCTTTTGAGTGGGGTATTGTACTTCTAACAAACCAGAAGTAGAAGACCCGAGGGCTATTGAAGGCTATATAACAGCAGGGATAATGTAATGTAGGCCGGTCCTAAGCCATTAAGAGTTTTGTATATAAGTACATGGACTTTAAAATAGGTTCTAAAGGACACTGGGAGCCAATGCATTGTAGCCAAAAGCTTTTTTTGGTTAAAAGTCTAGCTGTAGATTTCTGGATAAGTTGGCGTCTCTCTATGGACTTTTTTAGGAAGGCTGGTAAAAAGGGCATTGCAGTAGTCCAATGTACTTGTAATAAATGTACGAGTTAGCTTTTCAGCATCTTTCAGGTTTAGGAAGGAGGAATTCAAACTTAAATCGGAATCTAAAATAACACCCAGGCTTGATACTTGTTACTTGTTACTGACTGATTTGATCCAGGGATTCAGCTTCCCAAGTCTTGTGGAGAGTTCCTCCCTTTTGTCTTTGGGGCCAACCAAAAGGATTTCTGTCTAATCTTCATTTAGTAAAAAAAAAAACGGCACTCATCCAATCATTGATAGCGAATGTACAAGTAGTGAGGGCAGAGGCGCCGATTTATGTTTCTGCCGGTGGGTGCTCAAAACAGTTGGCCCCGACTGTACGCTAGCGCATATACAGTAGCCCTATCAAGTGCATTTTTTCGGAATCGGCGCCAATGAGTGAGGGAGCTTATGGCATCTGCATGATTTGGCTCCACAGAAATGTATAGTTGTGTATCATCGGTGTAGCTATGGAAATTGACATTATGTTCTCTGATGATATCACCATGTAGAATGTAGAATGGTAAAAGCAGGGGTGCAACACCAGAAGTTATATCATATTTCTATGATGCATAATCTCCAAGACAGATGAAAAATTTCCTCTCTGTAATATAAGTACAGAACCAGTTTAGGACGCATTCAGCGACCAACCCAGTTCTTGAGACGATCCACGAGAACATTGTGGTCGATGATGTCGAATGCTGCGCTCAAGTCCAAAAGAACCAGAATTTAAACCTTGTTGGCATCAGTGCTCAGTCTCAAATCATTGACTATTTTGGTGAGAGCAGTTTCTGTGCTGTGATTGGCTCTGAACCCTAACTGAAACTTCTCCAGAATGTATTTTTCACTTAAAAAGTTGTTAATTCGGTTAGAAACTACTTTTTCAAGTACCTTGCTTAAAAAAGAAAATGTAGATGTGACTTCTGGGATATTCAGTATATTCTGTTTTGGGGATTTAGCATCTGATATGCCGACTGCTGCTATATGGCATACTGTAGATAAGTGTTTACCTGCAGGTGCCCAGTTTCAGTACAAAACCATGACTCTGTGTTAGTCTAATGTCGTTTTGGTTCCAAAAGGTCAGAAGGAAGGAGATTATAGTCACAAATCACTGTGAATGCCATCAGGATCTCACAGTCTTGTTAGACCTGCTTTCAGGGCCGTGCGCAGTTCCTTTAGAGTAAAGCATACCACAGATTTAGGTTACTGTTTGCGTTTTCAAGAGACTGTAACCTTATATCCTCTGCAATTTCATAGAAGCCCATATGGACAGTCCGGATCATTGCTACAGTAACACTTATCATATACATAACATAACATGATTGATTCTTCAGAGCAAATTTTGTTTTTGCAGTATCAAAGAATGGACAGCAAAGAGTAGAAAAGGTAATATGGCGCAACAAAAATTGAAGTTGGAGAAGATGGAGCGTGTTTTTCCACATTGACTAAACTTTAATTAGCATTATGATGGCCATTGACACATCGACAGATTTACAGAAGTCTGCAGTTTGTACATTTCTTATATGAGCATAAGTGCAGAATGTAATGAGTTGTTGACCGTTCACATATTTAGTGACAGATAGTGATAATTGTGTTATTAATATATATTTTCTGCTAATTTTCTTCTAGAGTTCTAATTGTGTTCCTTTTTTTCTCCTTTCTTCTCAGAATCCATAAAATATGCTCTCTGGAAAGCCTGTCCAAACTGAATGTCCTGGATCTGCATGGCAATCAGGTACTCCGTCTCATATCTGAGGATGAGTTGATTTCACTGTCCGTCCTCCACTATCCACCCACCTGCTGTGCAGCATGTGTTGTGAGTCTTGCTAATTTAGTTGCTCATACTGTAACTGGATGGAGACTGTGATATCTAGCTGTGACGTTCAGCAGGAGCGGAATGGCTATTCCACCTCCACACTGCCGATAACTAGTGGTTTGTCACGTTGGATGCGGCGCTCTCAATGCTTGGATAAGTTGTTTACTTGTCACTCTCCGGCTCCATTTTGTAGATTTAACGCTCTAATCTATTAGGCATGAATGTGAAATATATGGGAATGCTTCTCCCTCTGGTATTGCGACATTTTCTGGAGCCATATTCTGATGGATGTCATGATCATCCTTTTACTTACCTCAGCTTTTAGGAACCTCAGCATGACGTGCATCAACATTTCTTTTTGTTCCCACCATTGTTAGAGAACAAAGATTGAAAGACATCAGAACCCATAAGCTCTCGTCTGGAGTCTACTCCCACATCCATTTCCTCAATGATCCTACCTTAATTTATTCAACAGGCACAACTGTTTCGGTGTTTTACACAGGCCGGGAAAGGTTTTGTGGCGAAGCAGATTATGCTGTTCTAAATCTATCACTGGAAGCCGTTACCCCAGCCTCCACAATAGCACCTGGCCCACATCCCACGATATTAAAAGCCGGAGAAGTCAAAGGATGTCAGTAACACTGGTGTCAGATGAGGATTTTAACAGCTCCTGGAAAAGGACGATGGGATAGAAAGCCTTCCCTCAGTCATGTTAGTGTTTTGCCAGCATCCCGCCTACACGGCTCCCCTGAAAGCTACTTCAGAGCCCTGGTGAGATTCCCTCCCTTTCTGATGTTGGCTGCTCTTGACATGTGCTGGAATCCCAATTACTATTCGATGACTACACAATGTTATGTCATTCCACCTGACCGAGGTTGCTCTCCAGTCACTGGCGACCTGAAAACACTGTCCGCTTGTCCTCTTCTCTTGCTGCACGTGTGCTTCTCCCAGTACAGAGCAGTTACAATCCTGGTGACGTGGAAATTAAATGAGCGACTTCAGAATGAATGAACGACTATAATCTTTGGTACCGGCCCCACCCGTAATGAGAGCAAATGCAGAGTTGGCCGTTTGTTTGCAGGCGGCTATTTAGGGGCAAATGATAATGCTATGTTATTCCAACCAGCACAGGTTGCTTGTCACTCAATGACCTCAAAACTGTGCTTGTGTGTGCTTATCCCGGTACACGATAACAACAGTTTCACTTTTTCAACTTATCATAGACTTAACCACTCAGATTTAACGTGAGCTGTTACACAATAATGGTACAAGATGACGAAATTAGTGAATTCAGTGTGAGTGAGTAAGTGAATGAATGAATGAATCTTTGGCTCTGATCAATTGTTATTCTACCCAGTACAGGTTGTTGTTCAGTCACTGCTGGCCACAAGATACTAGCTGCTTGTCTTCCTTTCTTATGTGTGCATGTTTTTCCTACTGTCACAAGTGTCGATAACCACAAGCAGGAGATCACTTTCCTCCTGTCATCCTCCCATCATCCTCCCATCATCCTCCCATCATCCTCCCATCATCCTCCCATCCTCTGGCAGAGAGGCTCACATCACTCCCAGCCTATCCTTTTTACCCAGAAGGGCCATTTTGTATCTGTGGCAGGAATTTGTTATATTTCCAGTTTGTCGGAGCTATTCAAAAGGGGATGTTCTCTTTGGGAGTGTACGACATCCAACCCACAGTGACCAAGTGTTGGGGTTACAGTGTGTGTCTTCACATTGTTGAACCAAGTGAAACGAGAGGCAGGAGAGTGTAATGTTATCACCTCGTCCAGCCTGATCTCGTTCATCCATTTGCCACCGCACTGAACATAATCATTTTGTTTTCTCAGGACGGAAGAGGCGATAATGTTATCTCACTTTTTGTTGGCGTGTCCCTCATAACCATTGGTATCCACTCTCCAAGCATTCTGAGACAGGCCTCTGTTGTGCCTTTGAACCAGTAATGTTTTATTCACATCTTAAGGAATTCTTAGGTACGGTGTAATCTCACACACTACCCATATCCAACTCACATGTCTAATGTGCTCCGTAAAACTGAATCTCATTAGTGTAGCCTATACAGTTGTGGACCCTAGGAACACTAGCCCTTTGCCTGTGCATTAGGCTAACAGTACAGTTAACATATTTTTCATAACCTAGCCGGGATAATTGTATTTTGGACGCCTGACCTGCACCAATGGAAAGCACCTAAGTTGTGGTCTGTAACACTAGATCCTTAAATATTTTCAAATGAGATTATCCAATCTACTGCGGTGATAGACGACCGTAGATGGAGATGATGTTTCTGTGTGGTGACAGGGTTGATGTGGACACCTGTCTTGCTTAGGTCAGTGATGCCCAATCCTGGGCCTGATATGAAGTTAACCCTGCAGTACCTCTGCCGGAGTGTGACCTAGCCGTACACAGGGAAGGTTTGCTTTTTCACCCGCTCCCCGTTTCACATTCATGCTTTCATACCGGGGAGCTTTTTCTCATTCACTTTCCCCAACCAGGTTCCCCCAGCCTTTCTTGGGATTTGAACCAGAAACCTTCCAGTCACAAGCCTGTTTCTCTACAACCTTTTTGCTACCACTCTCCTGTTAGTGTGTGGGGAATGTGTGTTGACTGTGGGTATTCACTGGAGCTGTGAGACCACAACTAGCGTGAAGCCGTTTGAACGCAGCCGGATGAGGTCACTCTGTTGTGTCCATCAGCAGCCAAAACCCAAGGAGTTTCAAGAGGCTGTTTGGATTGGACTCATGCTGCCACCTGTACACACATTGTCAGTACAGTTGGACAGGGAAGCCGCATACAGCCGTGACATAGCATGTCTTGAAACGTTTCCTCCTCAACGTCATCTAAACATCTGTGCAGACTCTGTATACTTAAACAGAAGTGTCATTTTCAATAAATCTACGTGTCTAGTTTGGGGAAGCATATATTAACATAAGTTGTGTCAGCATATTTTAACATATAGGCACGTATAGGAGTCAGACGTTGAAAATGTACTTCAAATCTGCTTCTCATTTAGAATTTTCCCTAATATACCTCCTCTGTTTGCCTCCGTGTCTATCCTTCATTGCATCAACCTCATTGTAGGAATCTGTCTGATGAGCCTATTTAACCTTTGAACTGCAGTGAGCCGAGGGTATTGTATTTGGAGGGAACTGGTTCTCTTTTGACCCCTTCCTCACACATATAGTGCAATATAGAAGGGCAAACTCCTCAATGTCAGAATAACAGCCACTGGGGATTCTCCTAAACTAGTTTCAATCTGACAAGGGCCCTAAGTAGAGGGGGGGGAGTATATAATATTTCACCACTGACCGACTTTTTGATTCTTCTCAAATACTTTCTATTCAATAAAAATGTCCATCCAAGTTATGATAATTTGAAAGGTCAAAAATGAGTCATTGGTTTGACGTGAACTACTGATTACCAGGGCTCCGTGTAATAGTTCACTCTGAGCTACATGAGAGTAATGGATATGTCATTTCTGTTTTAGCTTCATTTAGCAGAATGTATGTAGCTCCAGGCATTGCAAGGACTATGGGACACACTGGTTTCTAGTTTATTTGCACCCCAAAACTATTAAGCTATGATTTTGTTTTATTTTTATCTTTCATGCTCGATATACACAAGCTGTCTGAGCATTTGCAGGGTACAGATAACCAGTTAGACTGCGGCCAGTCTCTCTTGATGCCTTTTTGTATTATAAAAGTTATTAATTCATACCAGTTTACAATCTGTTAGCTAAATATGTAAAATGTGAAAAGACTAATATCATAACAGGCTAACAAATGCTAAATAGATGTTTTGATTTGGTTCACCGTGTATCATAAAATATGTGGTTTGGATGGGAATCTACAAGTGGGGGATGAGTTTGAACCATTGAAGTGTGTTTTGCTCACTTATATACAGTATGTGTCCATATAGATCTATATAGATTATCATTATCTAGATTATCATTTTTTCTGATTTGATTGCACACACTGTCTTTATCTCGCTGTGCTTTCATCCAGATCTCCAAGATGCAGAACATGTCTCACCTGAGCGAGCTGCGGGTGTTGAACCTGGCGGAAAACAGCATCTCCAGAGTGGAAAACCTGCAGGGCCTGGACTCTCTGACCGAACTCAACCTGCGACGCAACTGCATCTCTGCTGTGGTGAGCGGCCTCTTCCCCGATTCCTGACTGCTGAAGGGTGGGATTTACTGCACACGTGCTACCAGTGGCGAGTGGTCATAATAAGCTATAAATGCCTAGCATGTCCAGCTCCAGAGGTCACCGCTCGCCACTGCGTGCTACACTACTATGGCTTTAAAGTTTTCATTACTGCCCCACCAAGTCACTTGTAAGAAGATCGTTGAAAGTGTGATCTGTTGACTTAGAAAGGGGTCATTCTTTATCGTCCTCTGACCGATCGAATGCCGACATCTCATTTTCAACCTTCCGGCCTTTTTCTTTTGTAGGGCATAACTGCTGCACTGTTGCGCCAGTGTTTCTTCCGTTTTTGGCCATTTGAATAAATGAGAATATACCCATTCAATTCTACCTACAGCTATTGAGAATGAAAAGGCTGCAGTGGTTGTTGCAGCACTAGTAAGTAAGATAAGTGCAGGATAGATGCAGAACGGTGGACTTTTTTGATGGCTAGCGCTATGCCCCAGAAAGGGGGGGTTGACGGTAGGTGTTTTGTACTCAATTTGTACTCCATGGTGTGTGTGTGTGTATTGAGGCAGCTGTGCCGTGTCTGATCCGTAGGCCTCATACTAATGCACTGTACAGATGTATTGGCTCAGGGCTGTAATTATTCAAACCTGGCCTCAGATCGTAAACACTTCAGGTGCCCTGTAGTCTGTAAGAGCTGAGGACGGTGTGCATTTCAGGTGTGTAACGTGCTGGGGAAGTTAGCGCTTTGTGTTGCCATGGTGGCCAATGATAACACATGAATGATTCCAACCGCATTTTGATAAACACACACACACTGACACACTTTCCTTAAGCTTGTTTTTACCTCTACCTGAACGGCATCTCAGAAAGATGTGTGAATGATAAGTGCTGGTAGCTCCCAATATGTTTCATCCTTTTGTAATCCTCTTGGAACAGGTCCTTTGCATAGTTACTGCATGTCTGCTGTATTATGGGATCACATGTAGCCGTTTCCACTGTCACAAAACAACAAACACAAGAATTAAATAAATAGAAGCCTCAGGAAAAAAGGACTCTGGTGAAATTTATCTCATTGGTGTTACCTAGGGAGACATAGCTCATTACCCACAACCTCCTGCCAACTTTGTAGCTCAGTGGAAGAGAAACTTGATATTCTAAAAACTGAAATTCTATAGTTTTAATCTGATAAACAGAACAGTGCATGCCTAAACAAGCCCCTTCATTTGCATGTAAATCCATCAAGCCCTCTCCTGCTTTGTGGGGTGGAAAATAAGAATGCAATCCAGCATTGTGTCTTATCAAGCTGCCTCAAAATTTGGATCGAGAAACGCTTCCACTCCTAATTGTCGGATGTAACATTTTATTGGATGCACAGGAGGGAAAAAAATCCTACCTCTCAGCAGATTCTCCGGTCTCTGTCATTAGAGGTTTGCTGTTTGCTGCCAAGTGCTTAAAGCAGGCACAAAGTAAACAACCATCCTCCACCAGGTGTCCAGGTTTCCTCTTTTATTCAAGGCAGATGTAAAGTGGAATTTTGGACATCATGTATACATGCTGTCTTTTTCATATATTGTTTTTTTTCCTTTCCATATTTGCATTTGTTATATGTTGTGCACTGATATTTTTACAACTTATTTGATTTCTTCTTTTTTGTCCCAGTAAGTTCTACTGCTACTACTGCTGCAATTTTGCACACTGAAATGCTGTAATCCATTCTTCTTCATAATTGTATCAATTTTATCCACATTTCATATTTTAATCAATTTCTAATTAAAGTAATAATCCACAACATTTTCATATAAATGTCAATTTTGCTACTCTCTATCACTGACTGATATAACACAATAGTGATTAAACCTATTACCAGTTCATAAAAGCTTTTACATTTACTGTTCTAAATATTCATTGTCTGATTTCCCAAGAAATATCATCTGTCGCACAGGATGTGACACATTTTACATTTCCTGCAGCAGCAGCAACAGTGGTTTGTTTAGAATAAATAGAAGAATAACGTGCAGAAACACCACAGCAATGAGCGATGAGCACCAAAGATGTTGCCAAAATAATAAAATGGAGGAACTCACGGATTACCACTTTAATATGTTCTGTATTGAAATTGTCAGTTGAGTATCTTTACACAACCACTACTTGCTCTATTCTTATTTATATTCTTTATTTGCTGCGTCCTGTTACTGTCTCAAGTTGTGTACATGTATGAACAGCAGCTGACATTCTTGCACAGAATATCCGAGGCCTATTGTGTGCCAACTAAGCCCCAAGATCATGCTATTGAAAGAGTAGCCACAAAACCCAGTAGCTCACAATCTTTGAAACACGCACATGTACCTGTGTGTTTATTTGAGCATCTTTCATGCTCTTTTGTGGTGTGTGTTGTTGCGTTCAGCAGATACAGCAGTGATGACAGGTGGCACTGCTTTTGTGGAGTAATGCCTCTGCCAGAGCTCAGTACAAGTGTGAAAATGAACACACGCAAGCTGTCAGTGAGGAGAGGGTGGAGCTGGGATGAAGAAGTGAAGGCACGGGCACACACACACACACAGACACACAGGATTCTGTCAGTCGATTGGCTGATCAATTTGTTTTTTGGAAGAAGAGACCACCACATTGGTGGGCTTTTGTTATGCAGCACATCAGCTCTGTGATGACATCACTCCAACTGACACAGGGCTGCTATGTTTAGTCCCAGACGGAGCGCTGTGGCTGCTGGTGAAGACTGGTAAAGACAGAGCCTCAGAGAGACTGGTGTAGGGTCATTATAAGCCACAGGTTGGCTTCATTTCACACTCACAATACTCCAAGCCCTATGAGCATCCTTTGTCAGTTGATCAAATGTTACCTCAATTGGACTCAATGAATGCAACACCACCTACAAGGGATTATGAGACAGCACTCGTATTACATTATAACACAGGTGGCTGTGTAGAAATGGGAACAGCTGAAGTACCATGACGTGAATACCTATCAGTGTTGTTTCACAAAGTGCTTTCACAAGCAATAATAAAAACAATATACATTTAAAAACAAAAACATACAGTTATAAACACAAAACAACAAAACTAAGTAATCCCATTTGACACCAGGCCCATTTGTGTACCACAACCCCCATTGTGCAACACGCAACATCACGCGCACCTCAACAAAGGCGAGTCAGTCTGTAAGCCGGGGAGCGGATTACTCATCCGGGAACGTTTGCTGTTCAAGTCAAGTCCCCTACTGGGGAACTATACAAAGGCCATACAGAAAAGATGAGTCTTTAGCCTTCACAGTGTCCACAGATCTTACATCCACAGATCTTAAATCCAAAGGGGAGTTTGGTGGCAACAATTTCAACAATTTCTTTTGATTTTAGTCTACATCGAGGGATAGCCAACAATCCTTGATCAGATGACCTAAGATACCTACTGGTGGAGTAGGGATGTATTAATTAACTAATGTAGGCAGGCACCTGACCATGTAGAGCTTTATGTGTGATCACAATCATTCTGAAATCAATTCTAAATTGAATGGGAAGCCGGTGTAGTGATCTCAGGATGGGAGTGATGTGACACCTTCTGTTGGACCTGGTCAGAAGCCTGGCGGCTGGGTTCTGGATGACTTATAGGCGGTCGAGGGATGATTTGCTGAGGTATGTGAAAAGGGAATTACAATAGTCCAGGCGAGATGAGACAAATTAATGGCTAATCAACTCTATCTGAGGTTGAGACACAACAGGCCTGAGTTTGGCAATATTCCTCAGTTGTTACTGGAGCAGTTAGCGACTGTGAATTGAATTTGTTGTGGTACGCATATGCCCCCTTCTGTTTTTCCTGTATTATTTTAATGAATACCAGGATAGGAAATTGATGACAACCACTAGCTGGAACATTTTGGCAGAGGCTGGCAAGTTAGTCTTCTCTGAAGAAGAAAAAAGCATTGCACACTCTAGCTTCATATTGTGGCAAGCCCCGTCTCTAAATCGGGTCTCCACCGGGCCGGAGATGACAAACAGGAAGTATAATGTCCACAACGGG
>OMOT01077514.1:0-14828 GCA_900312575.1 Acanthochaenus luetkenii
AGAAGCGGCCGAGAGCGCAGCGGTCGAGAGAGCTGCAGCGGCAGAAGCGGTAGCTGCGGCCGAGAGGGCAGCAGAGAGAGCAGCGGCGGCCGAGAGGGCAAAGGCAAATGTCCTATTTATTTATTATTTCAATGTGGAAAAAGCTGCATATTGCATCTTTAAAGTCATCACCCTGTTGATTTGATTTATGAAATAGAAAAATGTGTGATGAACTAAACACAGACACTTATTTCTGTTGCGGTCCTTGATGGAAGACCAAATACCTTCAGATATAACAATAACTTGACATAAAACCCAAACAAACAATAAAAACACAATCAATAGATCATATGATATGCATCGTAGTAGCTTAACCATCCTAATACTGGCCACTTAAAGTTTGCCCTGACACTCAAAAGGTTACAGTAGCAACAGTAAAGGATAACTGCACTGCTCAGCTGCATTGCAGGCTGTTAAGAGAGTCAGAAGCTACATAAGAATGACTATGCATTGCAAGTATTGAGCAGTATTGCGAGTTAGTAACGTGTGTTAGCATGTGTGTCTCTGTGAGTGTGTGTATGGGCATACTCCATAAAGAAACCAAGCGGGAGTGCTTTCCCTCCTGACCTTATAAAATATGCAATAGCAGCTACAGTGGAAAATGTGTTTCTTAACGATGTGCCATGTGTTGCCAAGTGTGTTGATTTAGCCTTTCTCTACAGGTGTTCTGTCCTGTCTCCTCTTACTGATCTGGGAGATGAAGACCAATCAACTGCCAAGGTCCACACCTTTCCTCAGGTCCCTGCTGTTTCCACATACCCTGTCTGTCTAGTTCATCATCTCTCCCTTCACCCAACCTTTCTGCCTGGCTCCCATTATTCTACAGCACCCCACCCTTTGTCCCTTCTTCCCTTTATACTATACCTGGCCCCTATTTCCCTTTCCTTCCCTCTATACTCCTCTTCTGCCATTACCTTGCCTCCTGGGAAGGTCCTCCACACATCAAAGCAGTCCACCGCCATCCACAATCAGCACACATGGGATAATTGAGCAGCAGCAGAGGTTCCCCTACAGCCTGTACCGCCTTTCTGACAGGACAAGAGCATAAATAAAAGAAGGGGAGAGTGACAGCCCTGTAGCCCCGAGCAAGAGAAGAGCAATGAAAGCCAGGTATAGTGAGTGATGACATGCATATCAATGCTGCCCCTGCAAGGTAAACAATGACTCTTAATTACCTGGCCAAGTTTTAATCAAGATGACGGTGGAGTAATTATTGCCCCTGACAGGGATGATTGAGCCAGGGAATCCATGTTCTGATTAGGGCGGAACGCTTCCTGCCCTATAGAGAGGCCAAAATGACATGACCTCTTGTGAGAGGGCGGCTGGATAGCACAGCGAGGGAGTCTTCAACTGCACTCTTTCTTTTTTCTAGCTACAATGCACTCCAGAAAAAACTTCACATACTGTAGATATCAGCAAGAATAGCACAGGGCAGAGGGTCAAAAAGATCAACTCTAAACTCCTAGGGTGACACAGCCACGCTTTTCCCCCACTGTTGTGGCTGTGTCAGTAGTGTTTAAAGTTTAAAGTGAAACTCTTAAGTCTTTCAAAATGTAAGAAGTTTTCCCCTTTAGCGTTGTACTGTTTGTGAATTCATTGCTTATATGTTAATACATTTTCTGTTTCAGCAAAAACACAAATAGAAATGGGGAGTTAAATTAAAAGTAAAGAAATGCCTGACGTAAAAATAGAGGCATAGCAACATTTTAACTTTGCAAGTAAAAATGTATCCTGTAAAAATATTGTCTATGCATGACATACACTCTTTAATTTTCATGCTTCTATCTGGTACTGCACAACAATAGTCTTACAGACAGCTGTATCAGAGGAATCAAGCTTCTCCTACTGATTTTTATTTTATTTCCGCCGTCGATTTTAATTGAAGTCAAAGGCTTGCTTTTGCATTTGAAGTCCAGTGGGATTGCTGATGCTGGCCTTTTACAAAGTTCTAAGCGATGAACAGGTGAATGAATTATTCACGGCTGTTGACGGTGCCAGTCCAGTGGTCTTTACTAATGAATGAAGGGCTGTGATGTGCCATGAAAGTGGGCCTGGAGTCACGCTGAACTATAAACAACCTTACATCAACCTACACAGAGATGGGTAACCCTTTAAATTACAGGACGTTAATTATGTAGTAATGACTAGAAATAACTACATAATTTCCAAGCAAAATAGATGTAATAACTCTTAATAATAATAATACATTTTATTTGTGGGCACCATTCAGGGCACTCAAGGTCACTTTACAGAACAGTAAATAAAAGCATAAGTTCGTCAGACAAAAAGACTAAAAGCACAATGACAACAGCAAAAAAAGGTCCAACACAATAAGGGCAGGGAACCACAGGAACGGGGGTGGGGGTGTATTCCACCTTTTTTAACTTGTGTATTACTCAGCAATTACCAGTCATTCAAATGCTATAACTAGTTATTACATCTATTTTACCTTAGTATTACCTTCCCGTCATTACCATGTAATTAACCGCCTGTAAAGGGTTACTTGGGTTATTTGTAACCTGATGTTAATAGAATGCAGTTAAAATATCAGCCCAGCAAGGTCTGATGTTGGATTGCTAACATATCATGATTATACAAATGAAGAAGCGCTGCTATTTTTTTGTTTTTGTGCACAACATTATGTCCTTTGGGGATATCGTAGAATTTTCCAATGTCTATTATCTGATGTTTTCAAGTCAACCATTGCTCAGGATGGGAGGATTTGTCTGTTCTTAATGATGTGCATGTAGAGCCTTTCAGCATGGTGATAAACAACGTTTTTATGCACTTGAAGATGTAATGTATTGTCAGCAATGCCTTGATGTCTGTCAAATTGAGTAATTCACCAAGACATTATAAATCCTCACAGAGCTGTCATAGCACCAGTCATTATGCCATTTGACAGACAGCCACCTTCAACCAAATATCCCAACAAACCCTGAAAAAGGTTGCTTGATTATCAAGCAGACTGACCTTTTCACGAAGATCCTCTCAATGAAAACATCTCGCACTGAATTGGATATTTACCTCCCCATGGACAATAAGCAAGACCAATTGCTCTCAATGGTCTCAAAATGTAAGCAGGTTTAAATGAACACGGCACGCATATCAATGTTACTGTTTTTCCCTCTATCCACAGCTTTGAAAGTTCCATAGAGGCAGAATAGTGCTTTCGCTAATCAAATAGATTAGTTAGCTGTCAACCGGAATATATGATGCATTGGATTTACACTTATTTGTGTTAATAAAACAGGCAGTTCTCCCCTAATCCCCCAGGCTGTGAGTTGAAGCTAACAAGCATGCTTGTTGGCCATCATGTGCATGTGATATGTATCTATGTGTCTGTTTCCCTGTGGACTTTTCCTCTCTCTGCCTTCATCCCTCCATTCTTATTCCCTCCATTCACATGGCCAACATTTGAGCTGAACCTGAGGCGGCCTGAGTAGAAAATGCTAAAGAAACACAGATCCTTTATTCTAATGTGCTCCTGTGGCTGATGTGCCTTGGGTGTGTGGCGAAAATTATAGCCATTACCACCAGCGCCGCATCGCCTTGAAGGCCTCTGTGTTCCCTGGCCCTCCACCTGCTCTCTCTCTCTCTGCCATCTCGCCAGTGCCGTAACATAAAACTGTAACTGAATTCCAAATTAATCCCGAGCTGTGGCGGAATTAAATTGATGTGTTGAATGCTAAACTCTGCATTAAAGCATGACGATAATGGCCTGGTGTTTTACAAGCCCAGTCGTCTCGACAGCCCCCCACCCATACCAACTCACTCCCTTAATCTTACCTTAGCCTGCAGCTAACATAAATTCCGGCCACTGTAAACTCTACAGTAATACAACTGCTTTTCTAAGTATTGATCATTTTTCTAAATGTCACTCAGTGCACGGCCCCATGCGTGTTGCAAGCTTCAGCATCTGAGCTTTTCTGCTGACACTGGCTGACAAGGTTTGTGTACGCCTGCAAAGGCTGAGATTAGCAATTAATCTCTCACTCCCTCCCTTTGTCTGTCTCTCTCTCTCTCTCTCTCTCTCTCTCTCTCTCTCTCTCCCCGCTCACAAAAAAGAGACAGAGACTAAATTAAAGATAAATACCAGGGGGTATATAAGCCTTTTTCTCTCCTTGCTGTGGCTCTAATAGTTGAGATGTTTGTGAAGACAGACAAGTACCACTGATCTCCTGGCAGAAACGCAGTCCTCTGAAACATCATTATTTTCCCCCCGACGCTTTTATCTCTCAAACATCCACAGTGGATGAGCCTTTAATACAGTGCATTACCTTGGAGCCCATCTACGATCAATATTATACCCATTCCTGCTGTTCCATAATGACAACTCATATCCACCATTGTGTATTATAAGTCATGCAATTCTGTACGTTCTCTCTGTGTATGATCGGTAGGTGACTCTGGAAGACTGCTGGGGTATGATGAGAATTTCTTCTGGATATAGTTTCTCTTCATGGCATTGTGTGAAATCAATGGACCTCATTGTGTAACGCAGTTAAGAAAAAGTAAAGAAGAAATTTCTACATTTCACATTTATAGTCATGATTCTACGAGGCATCGTGACGAAATAAATAAAAGCATTACACAAACACTGCAAATGGCAGTGAATAAATAAATAAGCACTAAACGCTATTAATTAGGCTGACCACATTTTGCTTCCTGAAAAAGAGGGCACTCGGCCTCTCTGAGATACTCAAAAGATACTCAAAGACGTTTTGTTATTGTTATGCATCTTCTGTACAACATGAATAGAAAATGCAGGTATGTAACAACATATCTCTCTAAGTAAAAAAATAAAAAGAGAATTATTCTTCAATCTTTAGTTTTCTTCAGTCTTGTCTGCCCGTCCATATTTGTCTGAAGAGCTGATCTTTCACAATAGTTTCCGATAGTCTTGGCAAGACGTTTCTTTGAATATTGTATTGAACTAAAAGAAGTGACTCTACAGACAGTGTTGTGCAAGTTTACACTTCACAAGAGCTAGCTCAAAGTTCGGTTCACAGTCCCAAAAAATTAACTAGTTCACGTTCATTTCTTCCGTTTTTTAAAATTATATTATTTTTCAGTAGAACCTCCTCCTACCCATCCACCCCCAGCCCCCATTCATTGCCACTGCCCACTTCCCAAACTAAATGAATTACTGTATACTACTATAGCATCAAGATTACTTTTAAAAGCCAAGAAAAAACAATGTATGTTTTATCACTTAAACAATGTTCATATTGTGCAGAAAGTGAAAAAAGAGGTGCAGTAAAGGTTTACTGTAGATGCACTGGACATTTTATTTAGCCTGCATGAACCAAATGATGCAGCAGTTCAAAAACATCAAATAGATGAATATGCTTCCAAGCGAGCTGGTGGCTCCACCACTGGCTTCATTACAGTCGCTAGCTGAAAGATGTTTCAAACTCGTTGCCGATGTGACTGACGGTCACACTTGTTTCTTAAGAAATGTGCACAATTTGCATAAAAACTTGAGTTTTTTTCAGTTGGAATCTGTATAGTAAAGTATTCATATGAACTGGCTTCAGTAGGACTGGTAGCTGCGTTGTTTGAATTACAGCCGGTTTCACTAGCCATGCTGGCATGCCGGTTGCCGTAAATCCTCAGGTGCCGTAAGCAGAACGTGAGCGTCGTTAACTGTCACGAGAGTTAACAACGCTCACGTTCACATTCATTAGTTGCAAAAGGATACTTTCCGTTCACCGTTCCCCAGAAATATTCAATGAACGCTGCTCTTTTAGCACATTCATGCACAACACCGTCTACAGACAATTAACAACTTGGCATTGTATTCAACATGAGCGAGGAGAGACTCTCTAAGTGCGACGTGCAATACAAATTCAAGGTCATTTATTTATACAGCCCTTTATCACAGCATGTCTCAAAGGACTTTAAAGAAAATGAGCCAACTCAATGGAATTACAGAATAGTTTAATACAAACTGGTAATCAATCAATCAAGTTTTACGCAAAACCCGGACATTTTAAGGAATTATTTAAAAACAGACAGATGTTTTAGGACCCAAAAAGAGGACCTGTCCGGGTAAAAGGGGACGTTCGGTCACTCTAGTGTTAATAGTCCATATACCTTCTTGTTCTGTTGTTAGTTTAATTTTTCTACCTTGCTGAGTGTGCACGTAGTGAGAGCCAGTGGAGAAACATTCTACTGCTCATCTTACTGGTATGATGCTGCATGTGACAAATAAAACCTTCTGTGTGCACCCGGTCCTATGGCTGCATCCCCTAATAAGGAGCTGGCTGGGCGTTTCTGAATGCAAATTTGGGTGTACGAGAACACGCCTTCAATTTAAGAATCAGTGGCATTCCTCATTGGAGGAGCGCAGCTGAGAACAGTTTGGAGGGTTAAGAACACATTTCCACGCGTTCATGAATCCGGCGGGGCTGTTTCTTAGGGTTGTTCTTATGAAGTTCGTAAGAAGATATTTAAGAAGACACTTAAGATAATGTTCGAGAATGAGGACCAATTACTTTAAGATAAAGACAAAGCAATACCAATGCAAGCAGTGTGAATTGTAATTTTTCTTCCATTGTGCCATGAAATCTTTGGTGAGCCGTCAGGATTCCCGAATTCCCCCACAGGAGCAGAATGATAGTAATTTACAGGCAGGTCAGTGGCGTCTTGCTCATCATCAGCGCCATAGGCTATTCCTCTGGGGCAAACAGCTCCAAAGATACAGCTGTTACTGTTTGACAGTGTCTGGAGTACAATCAGCACTAAACTCTACCTCTGTATGCTCTGCCAAGACAAATGATGAAAAACGCCACATTGTCAACGGACTCTGCAGCGTGAACAGGCTTACTAGCTGAAGTAGTCGAATTCTTCACATAGCAGCCCCCGGTATTGCCTTGTGGTGTGGAAAAGCGGCTCTATTTCCTTTTCCATTCATTGCCATTGTTTCCATCTCCGTGCTCACATCTGGTGGTCAACTATTCAACATGAATGGTTTGGAGGCTTGTTAGAGGATTTCCGCACCTTTATGACCGATCAAACGGCTACTAAATCCTCAGATTCCCTCTTTCACCAAAGCCATTGTTGTTGTTCTGAGTTTTTGTCACTGTTATTTCCGATTTCCTTAAGTTATGGATACCTCTTTAATCTATGTGTGTCCCCACTGGTGTGTGGTGTAAATACACAAACAATACGAAAGCGCAGTGAGTTGACATAAATTTGTATGCAGCAACATATGCAACTGTGTTTCTATATCAGGCAAATTCAACATTGTTGTTAGTATACCATTACTTTTACTCTGAGAACATGTATCCTCCTACTCATCAGCCCTCCCTTTCTCTTCTCACCATCCTCTCCCCCATCCCAGCCTCAGTGAATGTGTTAATGCATTATCACTTCATTAGAGTTGCATCAGGGTGATAAATGAACTGCTCCTTTTATCCCCCAAGACACCCTCCACCCCCTACTGATGCCACTTCCTGGTCTGGATCACTGTCCTGGGGGGCGAATGTGGGTGGTGATGGGGAGGCTGGTCAGCATCCCAGGGGTTGTGGTTGTGGTTCATACTGCAAGGCTGTTATTATGGAGGTCTTTATCCCCAATGTGTGTGTGGTTTCTCAGTGTGGTGCAGGATCCCCCTCCCACCGTCTGCCTCCCCTGAACGCCTCCTGATTTCCTCAGACATTGTAATCAATCTGCCTCCCTGCGGAGCGTGATGAGACGGTACATATGTTTGGGACCTCTCCAACTATGCCTGATAGGATGGTACATGTGCATTCAAAGGTTGTCTTGTAGAGCAGAATGGAATGAGAGTGTGTCCAGCTAACATTTTGACATTGAATAGATTTTGATATAATGTAAATATAGCGGCAAAATGAAACTTGAAACGATGTCCGTAGTCGTCCATAGCTGCTACCTGCATTGTTTTGTGAAAACAGGACCTAAATATAATTTTGATGTCAGTTCAAAACTGTTTCCAAAGCTGTTTTAATAATACTTAATAATTACTGTGCCATAATTTCATATTGTGAACATTTTGTGTTTGTATGGGTTTATGTTGAATTTGGCCACCTCCTCCTGCGTGTAATGGAAAGGGGGCACAGAAGGGAAGAAGGTGATTTTCACGTGTTTGCACGCTGTTGTGCTGTGTTCCTCCAACTTTGATGATTGTCTACTGATGAAGTTCAACTAAAGGATTGCATGGTGCCCTGCAGGTTGAGAAAAATCTACCACCCTCGTTGTTTAGGAAACCTTTCAAAGTTCTCTTGGATAACCTCAGAAATGTGCGGCCGTGAAGCTAAACACAGGGCAGTTTTTCTCAGTTAACAAAAAGTTTACGTTTTGAAAAATGTGTTTCAAAATAGCTGCAGCATGGTAAGCCTGGTATTTCTAGGACAGCAAAGTGGTGTATTACAGGTTTAATGAGGTGTGAGAAGGCAGGGGGCATCTCTGTTTGCTTTGAGGTATACTTTTAATGCCCCTTCATCCTCTGATTAAATATCATTAAAGTGGTTCTTTTTTTATTGTTGTGTAGGTTTATAACACTTGGTATGCAATCCAAGCTTCGGGTTAGAAAGCATAAACAGCGTGAGTGATGGCGAGGCAGGTGGCTGGCAGACCGGGAGTAACAGGAGGTGGTTAAAGAGGAGTTGGGGATTTGGATGCACACGTACAGATCAAAATTCATACCCTTGTTTTCGTATCATATTAAACATGCATAATTCACAACTATGTCATAGATTTTCTTTCTTTTTTCTTTCTTTCTTTCTACCCAATCTCTCCTCCCATGCGTTGATCAATAGGACTCAGAGCATTGCTGTAGTGGGCTTGTTAATGTGACAAGGGTCTTGATTGACCCAAGAATGCCTGTGAAGTGAGTCACGTACACCCACACATTCAGCTGATCTCTCACTTTAGCAAGCATAGTATTGACATCAGAGGGCGTACTCACAAGTCATGTCAACCAATCAATGTAAAAAATACATTGCTTCCCTTTTCTCACAGAGCCATCATAAACATACTGCAGTAGACAATCAGTGTCAATGGCTTCAGTGGCAGCTTTCCCTCCTCCAGCTGCTGGGCTAAAGTTTTGAGTTTTTTGAGAGGGTGAATGGTTGCTTATTATATGCATCAAATGCCTATTTGAAGTCCTCAATAGTAAAATGCTAGAGGACATTAATCAAGAGGAACAAGCTGCATCTCTCACATCTGCTTTGAGCTGTGAGTGGAGCTGGCAGCTCCCTCTACCTGAATGTCTGTCAGCGTCAGTCCTCTGGGGTCTAAGAGCGCCAGGATATTTTTAGTCTAAAAGCTGTGCATTCAGATCTGACTTAATTTAATTACGTCCTTGAAGGTGGCAAGTGCCTGTTCAGAGTTCTATCCAGAGGATTACACTGGGGAGAAAATTGACGAGCAATAAAATGAAAATAAGAAGCCTGCCTGTGAATTTAGGGCATCTTGCATGGCTTGTCTCCCAATCACTGCATGTTTCCTAGGGGAGGAAAACACTGAGGCACCATGGAGGGGCGACAAACCTCAAAAACACACATATTGTAATTATAAAGAAATATAATTACATAAATGAAAAAATAATGTGTATTGTAATATGCAATAATAAACTGAACTCACTTGCTGCAGACGGTGCTGTATTACATGAGGTTAATGTCTCTCCTGCAGATTGTATAGCAGCATTTTTGCCATGAACTAGCAACCAGACATCGGCTGATTAAAACAGCAAATGTAAAAGCTTTCATGAACTGGATATAGATTGAACCACTATTGTGTTATAGCAATCAGTGATAGAGAGTAGCAAAATTGACATTTATTTATATGAAAATGTCACAGAGTATTACTTTAACCTTCATTTCTGTGATGGCCGCCTAAGTCCTCTTCCTTCTTATTCTTTGTCTTATTCAGTACAATCCCTGACATTAAAGGCCGGATCTACTAAGAGCCCAAATACAGGGTATTAATTTGCGTGTGCAAAAATGTTCACATTTGGTTGATGGGCATTTTGCGGGTGATTTACCAAGAATGATTGCGGAAATGATAACAGGTGCAAACGTGGTGGAGACAGCAGTATTTAAATGAGGGTTTTGAGTGTTTAATGATTTGCACCATGGAGAGTTTGGACGGGCAACAGAACCGCAAGTGTAAAATGAAATTTGAGCCCATATAATTAGAAGGTTAAAATAGGCTACAATAAATGTTAGAGCTGTAATACATTGTTTTGTGACTGCAGTAATGTGTTTTTAAGAATGATTTTGCTGGGCTTAACACAATTAGAAATGATTGCGACTGAGTATTTCATTGGGTAATAATATGTTTCGAATTTTGAATAAATTTAAATATTGATTTCTTCATGCATGCAGAGCATTTGCACGTTCCATTAAAACATATTAAATAAAGACGCAATCGGCGTCAACTAAATTGCATTGACGTTTGATTGATCACAGTGCATGTGCTACATTCATCTATTTACATGTTCTGCTCCCAGTATTGTACAAAATAGCATGTAAACCCCCCATCTTGCATATTACTTTAGGCAAAAGTACTAACTGGATAAGGCGTGTTATTTTGCACATTTGAAAGACGCAGTCCTCAGTGCGCGCTGGTAGTAGATCAGTTTGTACATTTATTTGCGCTTGCTATGAGTTTGCACATGTAAACCTTTAGTATATCCGGCCCTGAGTGTGGTCAAACAGTATGCAGTGTGAATAAGTGTAGCTGGTTGTGCAGGAGAAAGTAAAGAATAGGGAAGAGCAGGGGTGAACGGAGGGCAGAACAAGGCTTGAATGGAAAGAGCCATTGTCCTGCTTACCATTGATCTGACAGCTTGGAGTACACCTTGATTTCTAGCGCCCACCATGGGCCAATCAGTGTAATTTTAAGTTAAGTTTCATCCACATCCAATCAGCGGTGTCTAAGATATCGGGTCTGACAGATGAAGAAACAAATAGACATACAGACAAGCCAGCCATGCCAGCATGTTTACCCTGGACAGACAGTGGAGCACAGTCTATTTGTCAGGCTGATAGGAATGCAGTCAGTACCTGCATGTTGCCATGACCAATCTTCCCAAATACGTGAAAGAAATACGGGGGGGGGATTGGATGGCTCAAACACTTGCTGGGCAGTAACCATGACAACAGAAAGGTTAGGTTTTTGACAGCCATATGCTACGGGAGCCCAGAGGCTATTTTCACCCTTCATGGAAACTATTAAACACAATGTAGCAGGGCCATTTGCTACACATCAACACATAATGAAAGGTGGACAGGTCTCGACTAAGCCCAGAGGATGAGGACTGTCGGCTTCCACTGGCCACTACACACACACACACACACACACATGCAGTATGCTATAGTACTGTACTATATTTAGATAGATTGCACATTGATCCCCTAAGGGAAATTCAGGCACTTAAGTATAGAAAAGTCTGACAAAAGGGATACACTTTGACTCAAATGTGCTCATCATTTGAAGACAAAGTCCATCTTTTTTTAAATAAAATGTTCAATGACGCGGTCGTAGAGTACATCAGTGTGCTTCAATTCCAATAAAAGGTCCTTCTTGATGGCCATAGAGGCCAGTGCTGACAGTCGAGCCTTCCCAGTCATATGTCTTGAATATGTCTTAATGCGTTTCAGGCTGAAAATGTCTACTTGACCGCGTCGTCACCCCCAAACATGTCAATGCGTAAAGCTGATGCATGCTTTTGCATAGATTTTTCTGCTGAAGGAAAAAGCAAGGAGGTTAGCTGGGCTTTTCCCTTCAAAATCAGCCATAGCATACAGAACAGTGAGCTCTGTTTTTAAGCAGATGAAGGTCGAAGAGGGGTCCGTGGCAGTGCGCTGCCGCTTCTGAGAATGTCGAGGAGAGAGAGAAACTTTCGCGGATATCACCCTACGCTTGGCCTGTTTCGCGCATAATAGTCTGATACATTTCATCAAATCGCTCCCTCTCCCACTCAATAGTGTCACAAAACTCTCTAGCTGGACAGAATTGTATATTGAGTGTCTTGTTCTGAAGTAATCCAATAAGCACATCTGAATAATCCAAAAAGCAAAAAACTAAACTCAAAACAAAATGAAAGTGTTACTGCTACTTGGACTTCAGCTAGCTAGCTGGGCTTCTGTTCACACATGCTCTCTTTGGACTAAGTTTTTCCCACAGATGCAAGACGCTTACATAGGCAGCTAGGCCAGCTAGTAGGCTCTGGCATCTGAAAGAATACGCCCTAACCCTAACCCTAACCCTAACCCACATGTTGACTTGGTAAAAAAATATGACAATCTACAATATCGTCCCCATTCGTTTCAACAGCAGACGGATTCAGTCGAAATTCTGAAGGCGTAAGGCTGGAGGTTTTTACCCGGAGACAACACAGAAAAAATTCTGATTGGATAAAAGCCAATTTTATATGAGCCGCACTGAACAGCAGCTCACCCGAGTGAGAGAGAAGCAATACAATGATGGGAACTGATGAAAACGAATTATGTAAAATACAATATCGCATTTATGAAAATACACATGATATTAGTAAATATAATTATCTGATTCTGACTATCGCTAGGAGAGAAGACCCTGCTGGCCCACCACTGTAATAACATAATTAGTATGCCAAAATGTTACATTGCCAAAATATTTCATTAGCATTGCTCAAACTCTATTCCACACCTGTTACGTGAAAACTGCTTTCATCCCTCAATGTAGAACATTGAGGGGTCCCCCATAATGTTCAAAGAAAGCTAATTTGGCCCCTTCAATATTGTAGTGTACACCGATACAATATAATCAGTATGACTATGCAGACAGTGTGACTGCGTATTCCCCTGCCAGTCTGCCTGCACTAGCAGTATTTCAGATGTAGTGTGAATAGTTAATTATTAGTGTCTTACAGCAATAATTTAGATTAAGCTTCATTTTGAATTTGTAGCACAAGCTACAAACAATATCATCAATAGGACTTGAATTCTTAACTTGCTTGAATTTGAGCCCATACAATGAACACAGGAGATTACTTTATGCTAAAGAATATACAGTATATATTACTAAAATAAAGCACATTCAAAAAGCAGGTGAAACAAGTACATATACGCATAAAATAATTGGATCTATAATTGAATAGTGGTGGTGAATGAATAGTAATACACGGATAGATGACCCTATGAGCATGTAATAATAATCTGATCAATGCTTAACAGACATAACAGCAGATATTGAACTATCTGAGAAACGTAATCATGAGTTTATGACTGTCAATGACTGTGCATGGACTTGCAAAGCACTGAGTCACTAACTACAGGGAGTCGTAATGTGTTATGTTTCATGAAGTGTAGTGTCGTGGAATAACTATATGTTGCATGGATGAGGCCCAGTGGACAAATTATCATACATACGCCACGAGCAGAAGTCTGGAGGAAGATGAAGCACGTTGAAGTGGGAGTAGGATCAACACAGGTGGTCGAAGAGGGCCCGCTGACGGTTGCGAGTTGGACCGGGCCGCAACATAGGATGGAGTACGTAGGTTTCAGCTGGACAGCTGTGTGAGGTTCTCTCTAGGCAAATTGTGACCCTTCTGGAGGCTGGATAGAGGTGTTGAAACAGGCAGGGAGTATGTGTGTGTTCGTTAGGCAGGGAACACAGACACACCAAACTGGAGTACGGGAGTTTGTTCATCAGGCAGATGCAGCAGGCAGACTTCACCAAGGTGAAGTAGGTTATCTGTTGGCTTGTGGACTTGATGCCAAAGAGGCAAGTCTCAGACAACATCTTGGAGACAACGTTGTGTAGATCACTGGAACCTGTTCATGACCACGTAGGTGTGAAATCCACGTTTGGCAAAGTAAAAAAAATAAAAAATTGTTTTGAATAGGTGTGTGTGTTACCGTCTAGTGTTACGGCGGGAAAGAGCTCATTACATATGCATAAAACATAGCATTCGACTCCCAAATCTACAAAATATTGTCAACTGTCATAATGCAGTTTAATATCAAAACATGACTACGTAAGCCCCATAAATCATAAAGAAATTGCATCATATGAATAAGTATATAATAATTATATAATATACAACTTGACAGATACCTACAAAACAATAGATACACATAACAGTTAATCACAAGGTAATACCCAAATCAAAGATTTCTTATAATTTTGGCCAAATTCCTCCCCAATCTTATTTGAGAATTTCTGTCTCTAAATAGCTTATCAGACACAGGAATGTGTCTTGATGTTTTATGGGTGCCAACCAGGCCTCTTCGTTATCAGCATCCTTAAAGGATAAGTTCTCTATTTTGAAACTTAGACCCTATTTGCAGACTTTCTACCATGCAATTTCACTGATCAGTTCAGTATTGAGCTTTCTACAGTTTTCCTGAAGGCTCTTATCGGGCTAAAATAGAAGTCAACCAGGCAATCGTAAATGCTTTGGAAAAACTAACGTGCAATAAATGTGCTTTTACGAGATGAGAAGCTCAGGGTGTATTTTTACAGGTCTCAGTAAGCTCTCCTGCTCTCACAAACAAAATGTTGAAACAACTGTTTCCATTTGAAACATTACATTACATGGAAACAGACCTCTGCGGGGAACCATCAACTTATCGTGGTGGAGAGGTTTGTGTGTCCCTATGAACCTGGGAGCTGTGTTGTCTGGAGCTTTGTGCTCCTGGTAGTGTCTCCCAAGGCAAATTGGTCTCAGGTGAGGGTCCGGACTAAGAATGGTTCAAACATACCCTATGCAAGAACGAGGAAGAGGTGTAGGAACCCTGCCCGGAGGAAGCCCGGGGCCCCCGTCTGGAGCCAGG
>OMOT01077515.1:0-10223 GCA_900312575.1 Acanthochaenus luetkenii
AATATCCTCCCACACCCATCATAGCGTTAAAACACACTGCAATATTTACACCATATTTTTTTAAACACACTGCGTGACATGTATGTATGTATGTATGTATGTTTTCTCTGGTACCTTTTCCTCTGTTTAATTATGTTCATATTAGATTAGATTAGATTAGATGCACTTTATTGATCCCCTAGGGGAAATTCAGGTGTTACAGCAGCAATTGGCAACACAATGCCAGAATGGGAAAGGCAATGGGAAAATAAATAAAGACACAGGTAATAGCAGGTCACAATAACAATAGTGGGCACTTATAAATAAAGCATAATACAAATGTACAACTGTATCACTAAATTGAGTCCTGTGTGGGATAGTTGAGTCCCATGGTATAGTCCAGAGATGTGTAATCTCCATGTGCAACATAGTGCAGGGTGGCGAGTGTGTGTGTGGGGGGGGTCGCTGGTCACTTTTTGGCCGTGTTGAACAGTCCAATGGCTGCTTCGTGGTAGGATGAGTCTGTGGCTGAAGGTGCTCCTCATCAGACTCAGCTCATCATGGAGAGGATGAGAGGGTTTCTCCAGGATGGTGTTGATCTTCCCCCTCATCCTCCTCTCTGCCACTACCTCCAGACTGCTAATGACGGTTGAAATGGGTACTTTGTATTTGTTTGCAACAGGTATTGTGTAATACAGACAATAATTAAAAGATGATTTTAAACATTTATTTACATGCATTTTTCAATTGACATTCAGTAAAAAGTCACCCTGTCCTGTTTAGTTTTACTCTTTGTTGATATGGTTAGCTTTAATTTATATGTAATATTTAGTCTAAACGTTTAGTGTTGCGCTACTAAATGACTCGCCTTCCTGAGTTTAATGTTTAGATTTTATGCACTAACAAACTCATAACCCAACACTGTACCAGATGGTTTGACATTATTAGACGCCATAACGAAGACTATATTACAAGATATTCAGAGAGTAAATATATACTTTACACTAACATACAAGCTATGCTACTGGCACTTTATATGGCCACTGTAAGTGAACTGCACATATCAAGTGGCAGTAAACTGGTCCTGAATTTATATCTGGAACTACGTGATGAGATTGCCAGAGTCAGATATGAAGGCCTGACTGTCTGTCTGTCTGAGGTTCAATTCCTGCTTGGCACCCAGCATGACATTAAATCACAACCATCTCTTCCAGCTTCTTTCAGCACTGCCCAAAAAGGTCAGGCTTGAGAGGCGTCCTCCTCATTCCTCTCATATACCCAGTTCCCACAACTGCTTATGGTTTTGAAAAATGTTTCAGGGGTCTGGCTCAGGTTCCTCAAGCACTCCAATTTGACTTGCAGTTTGTCAGCTATATGGGCTGCAACACTGTTAGCCTGTGTTTACATGGGCCCACATGAGTAAACCAGCACCAGTGTTTCCCTTATATGCACCTAGAAGTGCCGTTGTGCCACTGCTGAAATATGGCCGCCGCTTAAACCTTTTTGTAAACAAAATAAAACAATCCACTCTCTCCCCTTCAAAATGCCGGAGCGTACGGCCTTGTAAAAGTGATGCGCTTTCATGGGAAAGTTGCTGTCATAAACTCATTTGAAATGCGATTGTGTCCAAACTTTCTAAGCAAAGCTAACTTTCAGCAACGTCAATTAATGCAGAAAGGTGCTGCAAAATCTAATCAGATCATCTACTCTATAGGGAGAACCTGTGGTGTCATGTATTGTTCTTGAGTTATTGTGTTCAAAAGAATGTGTCTACACAGACAGACAGACAGACAGACAGACAGACAGACAGACAGACAACAGACAGGTAGACAGACGCCACCATGACGACATAATGTCCCGCATACCATGTACCGTGGTGGAGGACATCCAGGCAATCTCAATGGGTGGGTTGAGACAACAAAATTAAATACCGGTTCACCTGGGAGGCAACTATGCACATTCTTACCTGACCATCATTAACAACACTAGAAAGGCCAGTAGATTTTGGGGGTCAAAGAGAAGGCCAATTGAAAGGGGTAAATATACATAAAGTTACTGTTTCCTTGCATGATTTTGAAAACGTTAGAACATTGTTATGTATAGATATTGGGTCTAGGAAAAGTAATGGAGGGACATTTTGAAAGCTGATATATTTAGTCTAATCAGCTGTAAATTGACCAT
Organism: Acanthochaenus luetkenii; assembly: GCA_900312575.1. Taxonomy (NCBI): domain Eukaryota; kingdom Metazoa; phylum Chordata; class Actinopteri; order Beryciformes; family Stephanoberycidae; genus Acanthochaenus; species Acanthochaenus luetkenii. Next base: position 2,161 of record OMOT01077515.1, read on the forward strand.
GGCTTGTCCAGTGTTACTATAAAAAGTCTGACCAAGTGTTTTGAGATGCAATGCCACCAACCTGTGACTTGTCTCCTCCCAGTACATTGACCATGACCTCCATGACAGTCTCGTGCATGCCCAGCACTCTCATCAGGTTGGGGTGCTGGTAGAAAACCTTGTTGTTCATGATATCACTGGCAACACAAATAAAGTGACTTGTGAAGGTCATGATATACTGTGTATCCCAACATTTTGAGGCAATACACTGTACATAGGAAATATTGCCTGCTGCAGGCACATTAACTGGAAAGAGAAAAAAGCAATGCGGATAACACAGTGGCTTATAAGGAACAAAGGTACCATAAAAAAATAATACCAGTCATAATACTTTCACATTATTGTTACCATTTACATTGCCCTGTAAAACTGACCATGACCTTTAGACCCTTCAGAAAGAGAAACATCATATTATTTTAACATATTGTCTCACCCCAGTCCGTCAATCATGAGTTTCTCCTCCTCCTTGCCCATGCGTACTGACAGCAGAGACCTGATCTGGCCCAGGGAAGCTAGCAGGTTAATAGCATCCTGCACGGAGGCGGCACTGATGGTGTAGGTCTTCCTCATGGCCCGGAGCAGCTCCCCAATGCCGTCGTACTGCCTCCTCAGTAGGCTGAACATCACTCTGACAAGCTCTGGGTCCTGGATGTGAGACTCCTGCGCCCAGCTGGTTATGGTCTGGGAGATCAGCTCCTTCAGGTTGGCTGGAGAGGCAAGAGTTCCCAGTTCAAAGTTCACCATCCACACAGTGAGTCATTCTATTTTATACTAAGACTAAAGAGAAGAGCCTTCCTTGAGATGCTATATATTCAGCTATTTGCCCAAATGAAATGCTGGTGTTCGGTATGAAAACTTCTTCACCCACAGGAAGTCTTAAGAGTGAAATCAAAAGTGTCTCCTAAACAACACGATTTTTTCCCTCTCTCGTCCCTGGTATCCTTTCGTATAAAACTATCACAGACTGGCCAGGTTGGTAAACATGAGCATGCTGTGTGCAGTTTACTGGTATCACATTGCATATTTTCTGCATATTTAAGTTGACATTTTTCCAACAGTTGCCTCTCAATTCTAAAAGTTTGTGCGTTTGGTTGATGGATGTTTTGCGGGTGATTTACTAAGAATGATGGAAGAAAGATGATTGCGTAAATGACAACAGGTGCAAACATGGTGGAGACAGCAGCATTTAAATGAGGGTTTTGCATGTTTAATGGTTTGCACCATGGAAAGTTTGGATGGGCAACAGAACCGCAAGCGCAAAATGAAATCTGAGCCTATAGAATTAGAATTAGAAGGTTAAAATAGGCTACAATAAATGTTAGAGCTGTAATACATTGTTTTGTGTCTGCAGTAATGTGTTTTTCAGAATGATTTTGTGGGGCTTAACGCAATTAGAAGTGATTGAGACTGATTATTTTGTTGGGAAATAATATGTTTAGAATTTTGAAAGTGATTTCATTATTTATTTTTTCAATAAATGTTGATTTCTTTACGCATGCAGTGCATTTGCATGTTCCATTGAAACTTTTATTAATAAAGACGCAATCTCCGTCAATGGAATTGCAGTCAGGTTTGATATATCACAGTGCATGTGCTGCATAAATTTTCTCCTCCCAGTATTGTGCAAAATAGCGTCTAAACGCCCCATCTTGCATATTCATTGAGGCAAAACTACTAACCTGATAAGGCATGTTATTTTGCAAACATTAGCCTGTCATTCCAGAGCCAGAAAATATGTAGAATATAGACAGTAAGAATGAAAAGAAAGAGTGTTAAATATTATGAATATAAAGTGAAGGAGTACCGATGGATATGTACATTCAATTGTGGTGATGTACAATTAATGTACATAGGAAGTGACTAGAGCATACATTGGGGTGATCATGTGATCAATGTGATCACTGAGATTAATGTTGCTGGCTGAGAAGCCTGATGGCCTGGGGGGAAAACTGTTAGTAAGTCTGGTAGTCCGTGCCCAGATGCTCCAGTAATGTCTGCCAGACGGCAGCCATTCTCACCACCATCAGGAAGTCCAGGATCCAGTTGCAAAGGGAGGTGTTTAGACCCAGGAGAGCTTGGGAACGAGCTTAGCGGGCACACTTGTGTTGAATGCTGAGCTGTAATCTATAAACAGCATCCTCACATATGTGTTACCCTTATCCAGGTGGGAGAGGGCGGTGTACATTGTCAGGGTGATGGCGTCGTCCGTAGATCTGTTGGGACGATATGCGAATTGAAGGGGGTCCAAGGCATCAGGAAGGGAGGAGCAGATGTGTGTTCTGACTAGGCAGGTGATAGGATGTTTCTTTGGTACAGGGACAATGATTGTCTGTTTGAAGCAGGTGGGGACTGCAGACTGGTTCAGGTAGAGCTTGAATTTAGAGGTGAATACCTCCGCTTGCTGGTTGGTGCACGCTCTGAGGACACAGCCTGGAATGCCATCTGGCCCTGGGGACTTCCGAGGGTTTACTCTTTTAAAAGCTCTCCTCACGTCAGCCGTAGATAGGGACAGAGTGCATTCGTCCTGGTCCTCAGCTAGCCTTACAATAGTGATAGTGTTGCTCTCCTCAAACCGTGTGTAAAAGATGTTGAGCTCGTTGTAGTCTGTGATGGAGCACAGTCCACATCACATGCGTCTAGGGTCGGAACTGTGGTAGTCAGACTCCAACTTGTCCCTGTAGGCTCTTTTGGCATCTCTGATGATCATATCTGTATCTGGACTTCCTCAAGGCCTCCAGGTTCCCAGAGCTAGAGGCAGAAGACCGTGCTCAGCTCAGCTCAGCACAGACATCACCATTAACCCAGGGCTTTTGGTTGGAGAAAGTCCTAACATTGACTCTCAGGACGACGTCATTAATGCACTTGGAGATGTAGGCTGAGATAGAGTCTGTGTATTCATCAGCTGCAACACAGAACATCTGCCAGTCTGTCAAAACAGTCCTGGATAGTGGCAATGGATTCTTCCACTCCAGCGTTTAACTGTTTCAGACATTGTCTGTAGGTTGGGAGGAGAAGAATAGAAGTGTGATCCGCCTTACCAAAAGCAGGGCAGCGGAGTGGTTTATAGCTGTCCCGGAGCTGAGAGTAACAATGGTCAACAGTGGTCTGATCACCACGGGTAGGAAAGTTAAAATGCTGATGATATTTAGGCAAAACTTTCCTCATATTAGCCCTATTGAAGTCGCCAACAACAATAGAAGCGGCCTCAGGGTGAGCGTTCACCAGACCATTAATTACTCCATAAAGGTCCTCTAGCGTGCGCGATTTATCCGCCTGCGGGGGCATGTAGACTGCTGTGATTATAGCCGAGCTCCATTCCCGGGGGAGGTAGATGGGACAGACTTTTATAGTTGAAAGCTCCAGGTCAGGTGAGCAGTGTTTTGCAAGTACTGCTATATCCAAATCCCAGCGAGAGTTAACCATAATTAAGGCATGTCTAATGCAATTTCAGTAATTTGGTGACTTAGGATGATAGCGCACCTCCGGCGCCGTTGTAAAAGACGTTGGATTAACCAAAACGAAATACACATGGGTGTGGTGGAGGTTTGTTTTCATAATGGCCAATCAGGACACCAATTTTCTATCCCTTTAAATACCAGTGCGCCAACGCTATTGCAAAATGGCAATTTCCTGACATGGATGCCAGTTTTGCGCAGCTGCGCCAGAAGCGCTCCTCAAAGGAGGAGAGCGCAAATGGAAAGAATACAACTATTTCTTGTCCGTGCGTTTAATAACCACAAGCTGTGGTTAAATCGTTTTTAGATTCATTCATTACAGTTTGCATGTTATCCATGGATTGGAATATTTGTTGGGGGAAATTCACAAGACATTCTCATGTGATTTCAGATAATCCTATGTTCATATGTGTGCCTCAATAAAGTCACCAAATTGCGCAGAGCGCCAGCATTTGCGTTAAGAGGTGGTAGTTATTTGACACCAAACTTGCATATCACTGACTGTTTTCGTTGTCACTGCCCAACCCATAGGCACGCAAACGCCTTCATTGCACACCACCAAATTGTCAAACTCAGCAGAGGCAAGAAATATTCAGTTTGCGACAGACAAAACTGGCAATGTGCCAGCGCTAGGGCATAACGCTGCTTACCGCCAGCACAAAAATAGGGCCTATAATGGGCATAATGGGATTATATTGTGTTTACAGCTGAGTCAGGACTCCCATAGATGGGTTATTTCATCCTTGACACAAATCAATGCAGACGCACACACAGACACAGACAAAGACACAGACAGACACAGACAGACACACACACACACACACACACACACACACACACACACACACACACACACAGCAGCAGCACAGATAGACTAGAAAGGGCTAACAACTGGTTATGCAATAAGGGATTACTGTGTGGAACAACAGCATTTCTCTTCAACACCAGGCTAGACTATCTAGACTGATTAGAACTAGAAAAGACCATATTTTCTGTCAATTAAGACAAAATGCTGAGGCTAGCTAATACTGTAAGATCTTCTCTTCCCTCTATTACAGTATGACCTGCATCAAGAACCAGCTTATGCCTTCAAACAGCAGTTGAGCGTTCCATAGTTTAAATTTGATAGATAGAAAAATTCTACTCATCCCACTGTTCAGTGACCATACCAGCATAAGTCTAGACCAGCCACTGGATATTTGTTTGGTGCAATACATATATTTGTATATAATATAATTCTAATTTATATTTTGCAACTGCTGTTGACTTGTTATATGTGGGGTATATACTTATGGGTGGTGAAAAGCAGCTGTTTGGGAAACAGGACAAATTCAATCTATCTGACACTTTCAGCCTTAAGTTTATTACACCACCTTGGGCTACAAGATCATGCAGGTTTTCCTGCTGAAAAAAATAAAACTATTTATGATCAGAAGCCGCAGGGCAGCTGAACAACTGTCGGCAGAGCTATGATTATTACATTTATAGTTTAACATTTCAGGCATTTAGCACACGCCCTGATCCAAAATGACTTATAACGTGTGGAAAGCTAAAGAAACCTTCAATGTATGTATCACCTACATTACGAGCAGCCAAATAAGGAGCGGTAATTATTAGTAATCGTATTAAAATCTATAAATCATTCCCATTATGTGCATCAGTGAGCGTGAGTGAATGTGTGTCTATGTGTACTTGCATAATGTGTGTGTGCGCGCGCGTGTGCTTCTATATTAGTGCGTGGTGACCCGAGGGATTTGTATTTCAGACAATCTACAAAACCTCTATATAAAAAATGGATACATATTACAGTCACAAATTTGACACAAATCAAAACTGAAGCACAGCCCATGGGGAGGATTCATTACAAAGTGTTGAGGTTCGGCTGACCCCCTTGGGCTCATCCAAAACTACATCTATAAGGGATGACAAGTATGCAGAGAGAGGACAATACAACGTCACTATTGCCTGGAACTATAAATGTAAGCTAAAGGCTACAGCTAAATGCAGCACGGCTATTTCCAAACCATAACATTGCTATTCCCAATTAACTTTGAGTGCATATAACTTACATCAGTTTGAAAGTATTTATTATGATGTATACTATGAATTGTGATGAATGAATTATGCATATGTATTAAAACATATGTAAACCTATAAGTTGACTAAATGATTCCACAAATAAAAAGGTGGGTCAACTGAGTTTAGGTAGGTTCACCCTCCACTACATACCTGAACATGCAACAAGCTTAAACCAAAATACTGTCTTGCATAGACAAAATGTAAGAAACATCTACCCTAAACAAAACTGAAATGTATTATTATACCATTGAGTGTTCAATTCAATATTTGTGAACATAAACCACTCACTCCTGAAGAGTATAAAACCAAGAGAACTAAAACTCAACTGTCATCAGCAGACAAAACTTGGAGCAGCTCCACTGACCAGGAACAGGAGGCTGACATTTCCATCCATCCATCCATTATCTATCGTCTATACCCGCTTATTCCTATTTTAGGGTCACGGGGGGCTGGAGCCTATCCCAGCATGCATCGGGCAGAAGGCAGGGAAACACCCAGGAGAGATCGCCAGTCCATCACAGAGATAAAACACAGACAGACAAACACAGTCACATTCACACCTACGGGCAATTTAGAGTCTTCAATTCAACTTACCTGCATGTCTTTGGGCTGTGGGAGGAAACCGGAGCACCTGGAGGAAACCCACTCGAACACGGGGAGAACATGCAAACTCCACACAGAAAGGGCTGGGTGAGATTTGAACCCAGGACCTTCTTGCTGGCGACAGTGCTAACCACTGAGCCACCATGCCGCCTGTAGGCTGACATTTGTATTATTTTATTAGCTTTTATAGTAGTACTAACAGCTCTGAAGATGAAACACTCCATTATGCCACAGTGTCCACAAAGCTGGTCAGGTTCAGGCTTTGTGTATTGATAACAGTACATTGTATTGTATTGAGATTATCTTGGTTCTTATGTTTCTGGCTTTAGAAACAAACTTAAGCATAACATAACGAGTCAGTTTAGGAGGGAAATACCACTCAATTTATTCCTAAAGCCTTGTACAGGCCTGCTAAGATCTGTGAATATAAATATGATTAGTGAAGATTAAAATGTGCCACTAAAGTGTGCAACCGATAGCTTTGTCACTGACAAAGAACAAGCATCTGTCTGGAATTCTGATTGAGGTTTTTAGATGGAGTACAAATTCACTTCATTTCATAGTAGTGTTATCATTTCCGATGAGAGGTGTCACACACTGCTCTTTTAGCAGGGCTGTGGGAGAAATACATTTTAATATGTATTTGTTCCAATATCAAAATTATGAGTTTTTATTCAGTCAAAGTACCCTTTGAAAACAGTGACACTTACTCCTACAAAATCAAATTACAATACTTTTAAATTGTGTTTTAGTCTGCCAAATTCTATTTCTGCTTGTTCCAGTTTGTCTCAGCTCACAGTTGCTGTATAATATACTGTATGCGAAAGCTTTATTATTATTTTAGCATTTTTGTACATTTAAACCAAACCCGGTTTCAAAACCACAGCCGTGTGAAATAAATGTATCCACACACTTTAGGGGCCCTCCTACAGGTTGGGCCCTAGGGAGTCAGTACCTCTATCCCTAAATAAATGAAAACTTCCCTCTTAACAAAAGTTATAATGATATACTGCCACAATATAATGTAGAAAATATGTCTGTCAGAGTCCTCTTGAGTCAAATCTGTCTACTTGTAAAGCTCAGTGCTCAGACTGTCTAGGAGAGGCTGTCCTATTATTTGAAGCAGCAGAAGATAATACTGAGACCACTGACCTCAAGTTGGCAAAATATCCAAGCTAGTCGCTAGGCAATTTCTTATGCTTTGTGTCATTTAACATGGATAATCATTTGTGAAATTGGGACCTAACTATCTTTATGGTATCAGTTCAAATCAGTTTTTTTGCCATGCCATAACATCATATTGTGAAAATGTTGTGCTTGTTTTGGTTGACTTGGTCAGCTCCTGAACGCAGCAGTCCGTCAAATGCTTTCAGAGCATTAATCTGCATAACTTTGTGCCAATTATTGTGCTTTAACACCAGTGGCGTGTCGTGACTTTTCCGCTTGGTGGGGCGGTCAGCACGTCAGATTTTCTTTTTTTTCTTTTTTTTTGGGCTCAGTTTAAAAAATAAAAACAAAGTATATATTTAACAGAACTCGTTTATTGTTCAGTTTGCATATCATTGTCTGACACTATATTTCATTTATTTAATGTAGGCATAACATGCATGCATTGAATTAGACAAATGAAAACGACAGGTTATTAGTGCATTTTTGCAATCGAATCTCCACCCGCAAATCATTCGCAGCCATATAAATCATCATCAACTGCTTATCTGAAGTCGGGTCGCGGAGGCAGCAGCTCCAGCAGTTGCCCCCAAACTTCCCTTTCCCTGACCACATGAACCAGCTCTGACTGGGGGATCGCAAGGCGTTCCCAGACCACGTGGAGATATAATCCCTCCACCTAGTCCTCGGTCTGCCCCTGGTCTCCTCCCAGCTGGAAGT
>OMOT01077531.1:0-14228 GCA_900312575.1 Acanthochaenus luetkenii
CCCTCGGCGTGGTACGGGAGACAGTGAGCTGCGCGCCGCACGGCCGTCGAGGTGACCCCGGTAATGATCCTTCCGCAGGTTCACCTACGGAAACCTTGTTACGACTTTTACTTCCTGTCTAGATAGTCAAGTTTGATCGTCTTCTCGGCGCCCCGCCAGGACCGTTGCCGACCCCGGCGGGGCCGATCCGAGGACCTCACTAAACCATCCAATCGGTAGTAGCGACGGGCAGTGTGTACTTTTTCTGACACAGGTCACTGCGCATGCGCAAACGGCATATAAATAAATATATGTTTTGCATTTTTGTAGTAGGTAGATCATTTTGACTTGGTCATTTTATAAGTAGCTCGCATGCTGAAAAAGTGTGAGCACCCCTGCTATAAAGTATCAATGCCATGAAGAAAAAAAGCATGCTGTTTGTGATGGTTGGTTTCAGTAGTATGTTAATGTCACTTGTGATTGTCAGCAAGTAATAACATCTTAATGAATTTGACAGACTGACTGATTGACTTACAGGCTCACCATGTCACACACACACTCACCTATATTTATAAAAATGTTCACAGATAATAAGTGGCTGATTGAAGGAGGGAAGGAGGAAGAGGAGAAGAAAAGGGAGCTCAGCAAATGTATTTCAGAACTGGAGGACTGCCTGAGGGAGACGCTGTCTGAGGTCCTAGAGGTGGAGATGAAGACCATTTATGAAGACCTCTGGCTAGAGGTAAAACCGTGTTCTGCATTTCGCATGTTATTTTGTCTTAAATTAAGCAAAATATGTTCAGATTCTAAATGCATTTGGGACATGGATAAATAATGGCTGAGATTAATTGAGTGCTTATTTGGTTTCAGTTTTGCTTGGCAGGACATTATGAATGTGATAGTCAAAGGCACCTCGTCAGTCATCTTAGATCAGATTTGTGTGAGTTTTTTGGGGAACATGATAGATAAAATCCCTCCCTGCTTGCTGTAAGAGATGTCTAGGTCGTTATGCTACATACGAATTGGCCAGCTCGTCCAAAAACAGAGCATAGACGTTCAGTTCGACTTTAAAGTTGTCATTGTTCGTTGAGGTCATTGTTTTATTGTGTGTTTTTTCTGTGAACAGATAGTTTATCTAAAACCACCCTGGACACTTAAAGATATCCTGCAGTGTTTGGAAAAACACTGGATTGCTGTCTTTGGGCACATTGTCCCACGGAAGAAGCTGCAAGCTGTTTTAAATCTCAACGAGTTCTTCACCTCAGGTATGCATTGGTAGGACACCAGTGTAGGTGAGGGTGGGGGAACAGCTATTATGTATTTCAGTGGTTTTCTTTTCTTTTTTCTTGTGACCCCAGATTGTGGTGTTTCTTGCTTATGCAGTTGTGTCCGAAATCTCCTAACAACCATGACTGGTGCCATCTTTGAGTTCAACTGGGGAATTGGCTGTGTGCAAATAATGGCTAAATACAATACAAATAAAATATAAAACTGCGCTATAAAAAGGGAGGCATTTAATGTGCAGGATTGACTTAAGGCACAAAGATAGAGCCTCAACCAAGACAAAGGACTCACTTTAAATTGATCTGCTTGTTCATACAGAATATGTACACAGCTCATTGCTTCTGTCACATGAAAACCACATATATCCAAAACATCAACTTTTCTGGAATTGGGAAACACTGTCCGATTTCCCTATTGGCACTCATACATTAAAAAAAAATATATACTGTGAATGGGTTTCATGATGACTAGACCATATACATTTAAGTTGAGTTTGAAACACCAATATTTGCATTTGTTTTTCACTGGACAGCTGTGTCCTGATACTGAGTCATCTCCCTGTTAAAAATCCCTGTGCCATTGGGGCAGGATGCTGTCTGTTCTGCTCCACGCTAGTGCCCCACAGAACTATATACAGAATAAGGTCATCTGCTAAAGTGGGACACTAGAAAGCATGTCAGAAAGATGCTGAGTAGCCCACTGCAGAACTTCTTGCTCTGGATCTCATCACATTACTTTACGCTTACAGTGTCTGAATGTGTGTGTCTCTCGCCCTCTCTTTCTTTCTCTGTGTCCATCTGTGTGGGTGATTGCCCTAAACAGTGGTGCAATGTTTTTTAAAATCTATTTTAAGTATGTTAATAGCTAAACATGATTTGAGTTGTGTGCCCTCATTCTGTCTATCCTTGGCTCAGTAGCATGATTCTGGACCTTTTGCACCCACACATCCTGGCTCTGTGCCAGCACTCTCAGGCATGGAGAAGAGGGGAGGAGGGAGGGAAGAGGGGGATAAACTGTGTGAGGCTAGGAACAAATCCAGGCATGGAAAAGTACTGCATCTCTTTTTCTGGGCTCCCCTGTGCAGGGTGTGCTCTGTGTGTGTTTTATGCATACTGACATGCACAATTGTTGAGGCCCTGCACACATGGCATGTTTTTGTGTAATGTTTGTGTGTGTGTGCAGGTTTTTTGTGTGTTTTGAAAGCCGAGAGCTGGACACAGCCGGAGAGAGTTAGAGATCATAACCAGGTCCCAGCAAGACAAGCATGCCCAGCTCCAGAGGTCATCGCTCGCCACTGCGCTGCAGAGACACATGCTAGCCAAAGCATTTCCTTTGTTCCTTGTAGGGCTGTTCGATATGACGATATATACAGTTTCTGTCGCCATAGCCACAAAAAAGCAACAGAACTGCTTTACGGACGTATTTTACGTCATTTCTGACACCGCTTTACGTCTTCTACACGTGGACTGGAATAACAAACAAACAGGGAGCAGCGTGACACAGAACAAAACTCTATTGCTTTTTTGGGGTGGTCAAACACTGTCACGCTAATTATTCCACTGATTTACAACCAATAACCATCTGCTGATGATGCGGCTAACTTTGGAAAGGACTATCCACTAGGGATGGGCGGATCGAAACTGTGGTATCGATACTTTGATACTCGCATACTACTCATTTGGTATCGATGCCATTTGAAAAGTATCAATTTCAATGTTATTTTTAATCCAAAATGCTGTTGCGTCACTCAAGCATCATAGTTTCCACTAGGAGGTGGGAAACTCCCCAGTTCCCAGGTGTCTTGAATGCAGCCTTACAATCTCCAACAAGTGAGAAAGCATCATGAAGGGGCTTTAGTTTCATGGACTTTACAGTTTACAATGTCCAGAGGTTTTACAAGACTGTTTTTCAACAGTTCAATAAAACAAACTGATTTCTTGCACTATTTTCAAAGACAATTCAGAGCCTTTTTCAATTTCTGATTGTTGGTTTAATTTAACTTATTAATTAATATATGGTTGTTTGTCTCTTTTGGTCGTTTCAAGTTCAAGTTCATTTATTTATATAGCCCTTTATCACAAGCATGTCTGTCTCAAAGGACTTTACAGAAAATGAGCCAACTAGATCTACCGTTTCTCTTCTGATACACTGCTGTAATGTGTCATGTTAAATAATAAGTACATATATGTAACTGTTTTGGGGTCAGTTCTTAATGCAAACATTACATATTTTAGTAATGCACCAGGTTAGAAAATTCCTTGTACAATTTACAGCATTAGTTCTCTGAGAATCTTTTTATATTGTGATAGAAAATGTCCATATCGCACAGCCCTAGTCTCGTGTATGTGTGTATGTGTGTGCGTCCTTGTACACATGCCCATTTGGGTGCATCCATCTGATGCTCCATATGCATCTTCTCCTATTCCATTAGGTAAAACAGTGGAGTGTAGCACTACCTTAAATGCTCTCCACGAAGCTAAGGAGCTGCTTAAAGTGTTTGGGAAAAGGTCAAGCTGTGCTCCCGCGGCACTCTCCTTATTGGACAACATTATACATAGGCTTCAAACTCAGGTCAGCAAAAAGGGCACATTTGAAGTTACATCATTCTACTTTGTACTTGTACTGTATACTCAAAGCTCAAATTTGTCCCACTATTGATTAGTCCAAAAAGTTCCTCCATTTTAGAAGCACACTGTGTTGTAATTATATGTTGTGATGGTTCAGAAGCACAAAAATACATTAACATTTGTTTATCCTTTTTCTGTCAGTATATATTGTGTCTATAGCCAGAGAGCGCTTGAAGGGAGCGTATTCACTTTTGAGGTTTGAATAAGCTGTTAATGAGTACCTAAACAATAAGTACCCAGACACCAGGATGTATTTGCTTATTATGACATGCTTGTCATTTCTTATTAGACTCAAGCTTTTATTTGATACTCTGTGTGTGTTGTTTTATATTTTTCATAGTGTATAACAGTAATATCTCTGTGTAGGGGGAGTCTCCTGTCAGTGATGCCGTTATGTCTGATGATGAAGAGAAACAAGCCACGTCCACTCAGGTCTCACACCGGGAAGTATGGGCTCTGTTTGAGAACATCTGGGATAACATGTATCACGTGAGGTAGGCATAACACAGGGATTGTGACAGGGTAGAGCTGGGATGTCATCAGTGAGTACTGCAGATAACAGTTAGATTAGGCTGTTATGACAAGCTCTTAAATCAATGCAAAATGTCCAGAAATGTCAGTTTTATGAAAGAATATGAATTGTCAACAACAGCATTTTGGGTATTGTTTACTTTGACATTGCTTATCCCTTTCCCATTGACCGCTGATGTCCCTTTTGGCTATAATTTTCCAGCTTGGCTGTGTTCAAAGCTCTGCACTTTGACCCCCACACCATGCAGAGCGTTCAGCCGGCGGGAGGTCCTCCGCTGCCACAGGACGCCTTGGCCTGTTTGCACAAACTGTCCTCCATGATCTCACAGCTGGTCCAAGCTTTCAGCAGGTACCTCAGACTACTTCTTCCACTATTCTCAGCCTAACCATACCTTAAACATTCTGCTTCACGGCCATAGTCTTTAGAAACTGCTTCAATGGAAGCTGCCTCAATCCTTTTCCAGAATTGGTGTTTTTTAACTGCTATGCACCCTCTGTGAGGATAACACATAGAGGGTCATTTGGGCTTAAGCTTGTATGGGTCATAATCTCAGACTACTTTCAGTTGTAGTTGTGCCTCGCGTACAAACCTTTTTGGCTTGATCGCTACAATGTGAATGTACAGCAAGCAATCTAATGATATAGTGTAATACTATGTATCTAGAGTCAAATTAAGTCACATACCTATTTCTGGTTTGCCCAGAGTACTAACATGGTTTCAAGAGCCTGGATCCCAAAGCAGAGAATACATTGAAGTCCAGAAGAGGAGTCTTGAGCAGGCATGCAGGCATTCAGGTTAGCTGAGGGTGATTCTAGAGGACCACCCACCAAAATGCCACTGCCACCTCTGAGTCTGTCTCCCTCACCACCCTCTAACCTGTTCTTTTCTGTCTATTTCTCTATCTCTATTCAACTGTCCCTGCTCCTCTATCTTCTCTGAACCCTCTGTCTTCACCTTCCTCATGCCTTCCCAGGTACATGTCTCACCTTGTCTCTACAACCAGTCCCTCTAAGTAGCCCCTTCAAACTGTCCTTGGACTGTCCTTACCTGCCAATTCCTTCCTGTGTGTATGTGTCTATGTCTGTTTCTGTCTCTCTCTCCTCGTGGTCCTCAGGCCCAATTTGGCCTGAATTGTTGGTCAGGCTGTTATCTGTTTGTCCTTTGCTTTATCACCTTCCCCATGATGCAACTTTGAGGGGGAGAGAAGTGTAACTGTTGTCCCTTGGACTTCTGCTCCACCTCCTGTATGCTCTGCCAGCGTATGGGCCTGCACTGGCATCTTAATGTATCTGAATTAATTAATTAATTAATCTACCATTCACACATGTTCTTGACTTAGAGATTTGCGCACTTATCAATCACCCACCTGTGTGTGTATGTGTGTGTAAGTAAGATGACGCAATTATTTGTGAAAATCACAGTGGGGCGTTGATCTATTCTTGTGAGTGTAATGAAGCATTCTTCCATAAAGCACAGCTGCAAGATGACATTTCAGCAGTGCTCTCTATGGATCATGTTCTCTTTGTTCCTGCGAACGTCTTTGATAATCATCATCTTTGATAATGTCACCAAACCCATATCTACCAAGCTGAAAACAATGGTTTGCAGTCGCTTCCTTCTTCAACTTTCTCCTGTTCACTTGATGACTCACATGGTCATGGTAGGCAGCAGAAGGGTGAGAAAGTGATTCAATATTTTCATTTGATTTGATCACAGTAAAAACAAAATGTCTGTCTTCATCCATAGAAAAATAAACAAGGATGGGTTCGAGAAGGGGCAGAAGGAAGTAAAGCTTATCTAGTCCTGCCCCTTTCTTACAATATCATAACATTTAAAGTAAAACTATCTTACTACCTAAAAGAGACAAAAGAAGAATAAATAAAATAAGGCTAAAAACCAATTTTTGTTTAGAAGAAATCAAAACATTCCCTAGGGGCAACTTTCTATAATTCCTCAGTTCTGTATTTATCTATCAGTGCTTTTTTTATAACTATTTTAGAATTGTGCAATGTTTTGTTTCCACTTGTAATCCACTCCATAAAGCAACCCCACAAACTGAAATGCACATGTTTTTAAGAGTGGTGCGAACATTAGGATATTTCATTTCCCCCATAAATCATAACTTCTCTCTCTGTCCATTAAAAAGAAAAGTGTATATTGTCTGGCAATTAATTGTATCTGGCTTTAAACATGATTTGAGTAGTTAAAAATTTAACTAAATCCATATATTTTAAAGTCAGTGACTTTAAAAACAATGTATTAATATGCTCACGATACCCAACATGATTTATAATCCTTATTGCTCTTTTTTGCAGTTTGCATATCTTTTGTAAGGTGCTTTTATAGGTATTCCCCCATATCCTCAACACAGTAGGTTAGATACGGTAAAATAAGTCCATAATATAGTGTGTGCAATGCTTTCTGATTTAGGATGTGTCTAGTTTTACCCAATATGCCAATGCTTCTGGCAATCTTGGGAATGTCCCCGTCTGGAATGACAAATTACTGTGTTAGCGGGTCAACAATTTCATCAATTTTATTTACCAGAGACATATCAATCTCGTTCCAATCTGTGGAATTGTTATCCATAAACTTGTTTACAATATCTATCATTTCCTTTTTTTCAACAGTTCTCAAAACCATTGATTTCGTGTTTCTCTCTCCACAGTCGTCCTCCGCAAATCTCTTCCCGGTGTTGTTTATTTCATTGGCCAGTTTTGGGCCTACAATAACAAAAAAGTTATTAAATTCCTCAACCACATCAGTCATATTAGTAATTGACTGTAAAATGTTCCGGGTTATTCGGATTGAGTCTATTTCTAATAATACTTTTTAATATGTTCCATATTCCTTTAACATAATTTTTATTATTCTCTGGTATTATGTAATAATCATTCTTACATATCCTCATGATATTGATTTGCATATTTGTATATTTCTTACACTTAAATTCTGATTCTTTTGTTTTGTGTTTTATAAATTGCCTATAAAGAGTATTCTTTTTTTTTTACTAGCATTTTGTATTCCCTTGGTCATCCACAAATTAATTAAGTAGTAGTATTTATTCTTTATTTTTATCATATAGATAAATAAACCAGACTTTAAGATTTCCTAGATTGGCCGTGCACCTCAGAAATTAGGTGTTTTGAAGAGAACGGTTGAATGTTGCTTCCTAGAGTAAACTACTCTCATTGAAATCCCCGTCCCATCTGGATTTCTGTCTGTCCATTTCTGGATTTCTGTCTGTCTCATGCTCTCTTTCTTCCACTGTCTCCCTCGTGCTGTCAAACACACACACACACACACACACCCAAACCAAACACAAACAAGAGGTCCGGTTAGTTATTTATTCCTTCAGTGGGATTCACTGTGACAGTTGCCTCTTTGATGCCAGGTAACTATAAACAGCCTCCAACTAAAGGGCAAAGTGTCTACTGATATTGCTGTTGAATTTTCCATCCAGATGTCACTGAGCTCCCACTTTCTAGGCCCACAAAACATGTGTGTGGGACTTTCGATTAAGATGACATAACCAATATGTTTTTGATTAAATAATTGTAACATTAACATAATTCTGTCATTGTGATATGCTGTTACTCCTGCAATTGACCTTTCTGTTATGTGTACTAAATTTTAAGAACAAATGAGTCAAATTTAGAATTGTATTTCATTTATGCAATGAAATACACATTTGCATACATTAGGATGTTTGCACATTTGAATAGGTCCATTCCCAATAGAATCCGCTTCATGTTCGCCTCTAGCTGTGTGCTGTAGTTAAACTATGTATGTGAATATGAATGGACATTATAATTAGTGTTTGCCTTTGTGTCCAGAGTAGTTTTGCTTGTCACATGTGATGGGCTCTAGGTTATTTGCACCAACTCCAAGTTTCATTGTGTATGTCAGAAACAGGTTATAGGCATGGGGGAAATTTAGTGGTAAAAGAACCAGATGTGTGAGTGTGTGTGAGTGAGGGATTGGGAGGGAGGAAGAGAGAGAGAGGATTCGGTGTGTTGTGTTATTTTGTGTTTGGCTACAAATAAATATAGAATACACTTTTTTTTAAATATTTTGCTGCTCAAGTGCCCTTGTAGCACAGTCATCCCCTCAAAACTAGACCACAGAGGACACACAACCACACAAAAATTGTAATTGGGGAAATTTGGTCATGATAGAATGATAGCAATCTTCGACCATACCGTTGCATTTCTGTAAATGTTATAAAATAAGCTCTTTACACACCTTCATCTCCATCTACAGGCATCTTGGCTTTACTGTGTGTATGTGTGTACACCTATCTATGCACATTCCTGTGTATTCAGGCTGCTCAAGTGTGGTTGCCTAGGAGACAGCTAGACACATTTTTGTGAGTTTGAAGCAGAGCTATGACTCATTGCTGCCCATATACCTCTCTCTCTCTCTCGCTCTGTGGACAATAGATATGGATCATTCAGGACTACTCTGCTGATGTTAGCTTACCGGTATTCCGTCCCTCATTCTTCACTCGCCCTGAAGCGAGCCCTCTGTTATTTACATATTGACAGTGGTGCTACGGTGCATGTGTGTGTTTGTGTGTATATAGATAGATGGATGATATATGCATATTTCTGAGCGTAAGTAAGCATTACAGGGTTGTGTATTCAGATGTTGTTTGCAGCTCTAAGTGTGTTCAGATAAAAGTTGTTTGAAAAGAGTGCATCCAAACTCTGAAATGCCTCTAAGATAATTACAACTTTATTAATTTATTCAAATGGTTTATTATCATTGCTTTTCAATTTGACTTGAAAATCTAATTGTTTAATTGTGAGAGGGAAGGAGGGAGGGAGAGAAATTAAACTATATTCAATATGACCGCTTGAACTGAAAAAACAGCACTGAATCTAAAATGGAGAAAACATGTGAGCATATCAATTTGTGATTTTCACTTAATATAATAATTTTTTCATGAATTAAATTTTACTTCAGATTATCTTCCTGTGGGAACAGCAAAGTCATATCCAATTCACTGAACAACTATTTTAGACAATTTCAGGTCTAGATTGACCCCAACCCTACTTGGAATGTATGTGCAACCTCCAAGAGGCACTTGGAAGAGAGTTCTTCTCTAAAATTAGTGTTTTTATTCCCCCAAGGTTCCTGTCCTCAGCCACTGGTTTAGAGGAAACCCAAGCATTCCTCAGCTTCCTCCACTCCAGTGAGGTTGGTACCAATTCACAATGAATAACATGAAATAGTAAATAATTGCCCTCAACACAAATAAAATGTCATTACCTACGTTGTCCTGTAATATTAATCTCATCTGGTCAGGTTTTAAAGTAATAATCCGCAATTTGTTCATGTAAATAAATGTCAATTGTACTACTCTATTCCCAATTGATATCAAACAATAGTGATTCAACATATAACCAGTTCATGAAAGCTTTTACATTTGCTGTTCTAAAACACCTGTGAAGGGTCCGTCCCTCTTTCCCGGGGAAAATCCTCGGA
This sequence comes from Acanthochaenus luetkenii, assembly GCA_900312575.1. Lineage (NCBI taxonomy): Eukaryota > Metazoa > Chordata > Actinopteri > Beryciformes > Stephanoberycidae > Acanthochaenus > Acanthochaenus luetkenii. The sequence continues at coordinate 9,913 of OMOT01077531.1, forward strand.
AGTGATTCATTTTGTGTTTATGGAAGCAACAACAGCTGTTTGTTTGGAATAAATATAATAAATATAGAAAGCCACAGTCTACATTGAATGTCTATTATTAAAGTATGTTGGGCTTGTGCCTACATTGAGTGCAAAACACAAATGACCGCTTCTTATTTAAGGTGTCACCAAAATCAAGAAAACACAAGAGTCTTGGGGATTATCGCTTTAAATCTTATTGTATTTATTTCTGTGGAAAGTTATTCTACTTCTTTGTAGAAGTTATTTGACCCTTTTCTCTTTGCCATGTGTTGTCTAGCTGAGTGACTTGTTTACTACTCATATCCTTTGTGTTTCAGATTGTTTCTATGGAGTCCAGATTCACAGCCAAAGACTTACACGATTGTTTCTCACAGCAAGAATACAGGTAGGATGCATACATACATACACAGTATATACCATACCTCAATGTAAAAGTATGCTGTTCCTTACACTATGACCTCCATATCTATGTTAACCCAGAGGGATTTTTTGAGTTCAGGCACACAGCAGCTATGGCTGGAATCTTAGGAGTCTAATTACTGTGTATGGCAGGAATTTTGTCAACTTTATTACTGGGACACAAATAGACACATTTTTGTCACCTGCCGGGAGCAAAGCACATTAAAACATATACTTGAACTTTTGACAACCAAAGAGAGAACAACCAAAAACATGTCCATGATGCCTTTTGAGTTCCAGTCTAGGGCTTAAGAAATGCTGCCGTGTACCCAGGGATGCCATGTAGCAGGAGGTTTGCAGTATGACTGACTAAACTCAGGTCAGCTATAGCTAGGTTCAGCATGGTTTAGTAGAAGAGATATAACTCTGCCTTCATTTGACATGTGCATACCAAGTTACATGTATATGCTTTTAACAGACTTTCATCTGATCAGATACCACAGACAAATCTTCTCAAGTTCTCACAATTCTCTGTTGCAACATGCCTGGACAGATCTTTGTGTTGTTTTTCAGTCCGGTGTCAGACCCATTGTTCCATCATAATGGTCCTCCTAGAGTTCCCTGGTGGAACACTCACAATGCAGGTGTTCATGCCAACAATTCCAAACATTTGCGATGCTGATTATTAACACACATCTTCACAGAAATGCTCAGTGCATCTTTTTACGAGAATGTCTCGGTAGCATTGGTTTTATAACCTCCCATGCGTACCACACACAGTATATGACACTGAGATGCCCACATACGGGTCACAAATACATCACTTGTCCTTGTCAGCTGTTGACACATTATGACCACACAGACACATTGTTCAGTTAAGTCAGACTTTATGTGTTCAACACACAGAACATCAAGGGCTGGTTGCATGGACAAGCATTAAGGCTGGTTCTAATCTGGTGTACGATTTATTTTTCAATGATTGTGTTGGTTGGGGAAAAAATTTTAAGTCACCAGCTGACTTTGTTTGTTTGAATAATTCCAGTTATGAGCATGAAAGCTCTACCGTTACCATGGTACCCTTGCTTGGTTATCGTAGTGCAAATGTCATGTTCTGATTCCTGAAGTAGCACATACATTTCACTATAGCAGGCTTTTAGGCGGTTCTTATTCAAGTCCTGCCTGTATTTACTGTATATTCTAAAACATGTGGAAAATGTTACATTTTATATACACAGTCACCAACAAAACAGCAGTAAAACATACGTACGTATGCAGGCACATGCGCACACACATGCACACACAGCCCATTATTACAGGTCCATCATAATAGGGTTCTGAAGCTAAATTGCACGCTGTATTTATGACCACCTGTTGAACCCAGCTGCTGCTATGGAAACAAGCTTGAATTCTCCGTATTAGACAGATTATTTTTCCCAGGCCATTATGTCTCTTCTTTATACTACTGCCTGACTGTCTATGGGAAGCTATTCCTGATGATTTCATAACCGCAGGAGAACAGATTGACTCCCACTGCAAATGGAATAAATGTTCTGTGGAGAGGGAGAGTTTTATAGATCGATCATTCATTTATTTCTGTACTGCTGTGGTATGATGTCATGTGTTATGTAAAGCCTTAGGGAGGCCTGTCCAGGAGCATGTTCAGTCCCTCACTGACAGTCAAATAGGTAGTAAGATTAGCTTTCAGCTCTAGAGGGAGTGGGTTTGAACGGCAGATACCTTCCAGAGGAATTGTGAGATTTTAAAAAATGACAAAAAAAGGAAGTGCCAGAACCAATGCTCTATGTTGCTTCCCTTTCCCTACAACAAATAACTGTTGGCTTCAAAATATGTAACCCATGAAAATATGGCCACCATAACATCGCTATGAGATGCCTAACATTTTTAAAATTAACTGAGATAGAACCACCACTTACTCAGCAATGGGTAATGGACAGGAACATCTCACAATATTACAGCGTTTCAACTAACAAGCCCTGACTCTTACTTAGCTGGCAGCCTTTGGATCTCTATATCGATATGCAAGGCTCTTGCAGCTTTTAGCTGTTGACCTGCTGCTGCAGTTGGAGGGTTGTATAATGCGTTTGAAAGGAAGGATAGATGATACACTCATGACTCTCATAATCGCTTTGTCCTTGGCACACAAACAATTGTCGTCGGTTCACCGCACAAACAAATGTATGCATCTTCTTTGTGTATGTGTTTGCATAATCCTACATCCGAATGCCATCTGTATTTTAAGAGTGGGAGAGCAAGGAAGAGTAAGCATGGCTTGATAGCAGTATTTCCCCAATAGAGTCTCAGGTGCTCTGCTCACTCTGCTCACTTATCTGCCCTGCAGGTCTGTTTGTTTGCTGTCCTCACCCACATCTGGTAGTGTCAGGCAGAGAGCTGCACATGCCTTCATACACAGACACACCGTTTCCATGGTATAAAACTAATTTTCCAGTCATTCGTTAAAAGGGAGTAATTAATCACATTTATATAGGCTTACGCCTTTCTGCAGAGAATATCAATTGCACACTATCGTTATAATATTTGTTGAATTCCTCTACCCTGCAACTATCCAGCATTAGTGCTGCAGCATTTTCCTACCTCTTACTCTTGAGGGTTGGGCAACAGTGCAGCAGCAATGCAGCAATTGTGTAAAATGCATGGGACATTTACAATGGCTTCTTCTCTCTCATATCTACTACCCAGTGCATATGAGACACTCATTCACACACATCAGCTACCGCACCAGAGCACCAATGTCTTCCAGTCTCTGTGGATCAGCTCAGGTTATCTTCTGCTGCAACACATCCAGCTCCAGGAAATAATAGTTGACTATATGCAACATGTTTGTGATGTGTGTGTGCACGTATGCTCCATGTGTCTGTTTATGTGACTTTCCTAGTGTTTTTGTATAGAAACGTCTGTGCCTGTCTTTGTATTTATAAATGTGGGTGTATGTGTGTGAGACTGCTGCTTTTGCTGTACATAATATTATTTGCCCTGTGGATATGTCATGCCTCAGGTTTGATGCCTGGTTGCTTTTCACTCAACACAGCTACAACTGCTCATTACCACAGGTAATAGGTGAGACCAAATGCGTCAGTTATCCAGACAGCACTGCACAAATATCACCCCAATCTTTGTCCCTTTCCACTGCACTTACATCATGTTTGTGTATGTGTTTGAGCGTACGTGTGTGCGTCAGTGTTTAACCTGCTTATCGCTTCTCTTACATAACTCATTTTCCCAGACACACAACCTTAAACACCATGTCTTTATCCATAGCGGTCACCCCTTGTGGGCATTAGGTTATGTCATGAAATTAATACAGTAGTTAACAATAACCTAGTCAAACAGAAAGACCAGAGCGGAATGCCTTTCTGCTATTTCATAAATAACCAGCCTATATGGCATAGCACGTGGTTGAATGGAATAAAAGCTATGGCCTGGCGTCAGGTCATTTTCAGTTCAATCAATTAAAAATGTACAGTAGAGAGAAACTGCAATGTCTTTGCTAATGAAAGATAATTCTCTCACAAAACTGAATTGAACATAGCCATGTTTGGAACACGGGAGGAGAAATAAAGATTCCTTCCTTATTTCCTTCTTTCTGAGAAGCAATTAGACCAGGTTACGTTTGATCCACTAAACCAGTATATTACTCGAGTGTAATGATAATCTGTAATTTCCCAATTGGACAGTGTTATCCAGATTGCCCTTGTACCTTGAACATGTTGCAAAGAGCCCAGTGCCAGCTTGTTTTCATTAAATGGCATTCCTGGATGAGCCACTGTACTTGGTATGAGTCCAATGGTCAATGTTTTACTTTCAACTGAAAATGAAATGAAATGGAGCCTTGGTTTCATGTAAATTATATTGTCAGG
>OMOT01077537.1:0-12485 GCA_900312575.1 Acanthochaenus luetkenii
ACATTCCTGATTCTGTTCTCAGAAGAGTGTTCCAAACTGACCAAAAGACAGTTAGAGGGACAGGATGTACTCTGCTATCTCAGATACGTCATTTAAAGCCATAGCTCAGTGCGTACGAAGATGAACCATCATGATTGGACTACAACAGCGTCCATCAAGTGACAAGGGAGGCGGGACTAACTCCGTACTCCAATGAGAAGCTCACAAAGTTTAAACCACGTGATGCTTCCATCGATAGTAAGCCAATAGCAATCATCTATCATGTTACATATACTCTGTTGTGAAGGGCGTAGTCACTTCCTTGTTCTTAAAACGAGGAGCGAAGCGTGCACGCGCTCTTATTCACCCCGATTTCTCATTAAACCTTTACTACGATTGGCAGTAATAATCTAACAGCTCTAAGGTCTGGTATCAATCCTTTCTCTCGTTTACATCCAACGAACGCCGCACGTCAAACAGATAGACGCAACACATTACAGTTTTGATTAAATAGGATTTTCCCACTTTGAAGGATGTCGTGCATTTAGAAAATTGTGACTGAGGTTAAGGATCTTGTCAGCAGTTGTGACAAATTTGTTAACTTGGAAGAGAGACTCGGCTATTATACAATTTTTTATAAAAGATTGCACAGAAATGCCGATCTAGATTCAAACAAACCTTTTAAATCGCCTTTCTGGACAAAAAAGAAAGATACTAGTAGTAGTAGTAGTAGTAGTAGTAATAGTGTTATTGTATTCTCAAATAAATGGCATAGTTCCTTTTAAAAAACAGTTTCATGTTGTACTATTTTATCAATAAATAAATAATATAAATGCTGGTGGAGGCCAACATTGAAAGGAATTAACACCTCACTTGTGTTGATAGCGTTTCAGTTCCTCTCTTACACTACATAAACACAGCCTGGTCTTCATGTGCCAAGCATGCAGAGTTACACTGCCAACTACAACCATACCATACTCCTTATTGACCATTCTACCAAACCCAGGAGCTGTTCAAGTGAATAACAGGCTCTTTCATTTCTCCTGCATTAGCCTCTTTCACTTTGACCTGAAAAGTGCATATTGCCTTTCCTCAGGCAATGATGCTCTGTGACACACAGTGGCGAGTATGGCAGGAGGAGGGGGGGAGGGGGCGAGAGACAAAGAGAAAGAGATTAGAGACACACAGACACACTTGTAAAACCCTCTTACATTCAACTCTGGCATCCTGGTACCTTTGTGAAACCCTGACCTAGATTTTAAAAGGCCAAACTCCAGAAGCTTGGGGCTCCTCGTCCCCTTGCCTTGGAACAGAACGTTCTCTTTCATCCACCTATCAGATGCCGGGGCTGGCCATGAAAAAAAGAGTCCACTGTGCCAGGATTTGATCACAAGACTGTATGTGTCACAGTCTAAGGCGGGAACCAAAGTTATTTATTAAGGAAGATGTTCATCACGAAGAGAAAAAATTCACTCAGTTATTTGGACTGATTGTTTGGTGGTGTTTTGCTTTGTTCTGTCATGTGCTATTAATAAATCCATACTGTTGTTGTAAGATAACTTGATTATCTCATCCAGAAAATATGCATCATTATCTATTGCAGTAAATTGAACAAGATTTATACGTGAATTTCAGAGAATAAAGAGAATAAACACTTCTGTTATTATTACTTCCGTTTTAACAAAGCACGACACTGCCTTTCTGAATTTGGACACACAAATAATCAAATAAGCCATATTTTTTTATATACTTCTTCACAGCTCACACAAGTGTCTGTCAATGAAGGAAAAACATCATCCAGTAATTTGACCTGCCAGTTGTTGAGAGTTGGCCCAGATCTTACTCCCAGAGGGATGTTTTTCCATCTATTTTGTGATTACCCAGTCTACTAGGCATGTTGTGCTCATGGGAACAGGTGTACATTTCACAGAGATGTGGAGGATTCCTGCTGAGAGAAAACATCTGTAGACTTCCTCTAGTGTAAATGTGTATAAATCTTCCTCCAAATTTTTTGTCATTTTATTTTATTCATCAGCTCAACATAAAGAAACATCATAGGGGTACCATGTTTTTAAGATTCTTTTTTTTAAAGTGTCTAATTTAGGATTCCCTCAAAACTCAAACACAAGAAATCTCCTATAGGTTATTCCCATACCAAGTCTACAAAGTAAACCCAAAGAAATCAAAGTTCCATCATCAGTGCATAAACTACAATTACAATTTGCTTTTGAATTTAGTAAAGTGAGACAAAAGCTGACCACAAAACACTTGCATACAGTATCAAACAGGAGGCATCGCAGAAAAATATAGAACCCAGACCATAATGTAAAATAATTGCCCAAAATGCCCTGTAAGAGCTTCTCAATTTTACACCCCATATAGCCCAAGAATCCAAGAAGTCACAGGCTTGTACACAAAAACCATGAGACAGGAAAGCAATAAAACAAAGTTTAATTTATCACAACAAAATGTATCATAGGCTCTCTGCTAGCTAGCAGACTCACTGTTGGCCTGTAGTATATGCCATAGCACTGCCTGTGATCGCACTATTATAAATCAGTGTTATGTAATTGGTGTGTGTGTCCGTGTTGGTTGAGATATATAGTTTATTATAACTCAGTTTTGAGAAATACAAATACATATAAGACTGTTTTTCATTAGTCATAATGTTTGAGAAAATGCCATGTATTATGAAATATGAAAAGAAAAGTCCACCACAGATTGCATAGTGATACCTTTCTGCATCCTTCAGAAAGCTGAAAAGGGAAAACTCAATGACTTTGTTATAGCAGCCCAATGCCAGTACATTTTATACCTAGCATTAAAGAATGACAAATGATGCGTCTATTACCCTTGAAATAAAAAATAGATTGCATTAATCTATGGGAGAAGTGATGGTAGTGCAAGTACCACTATAGTTTTTTGGTGGTGAGGTACAGTAGCTAGTAGATAAACATTATCTGACTGGATTAGATTAGATTAAATGATAATCAATTTTACATGAGCAGTTAAGGACAGATAAGTAATGTTTGCTGATAGAGTAACCTTGATTAATTGTTCAAATGAGTAATAAAACTGCTTTTCACTAGCTGCTAACAATATTGAAATACTGTCATAAACAAAGGTCCTTTATAGTGTTGGACTTTACTGATGTATGGGGTCGATATTGTCCTTATATTAAAAATCTGATTTGGTCCAGCCAGCGTGGTCCACTTCTGATATGATGGAAATTAAGCAGATTGATTACATATACATATTTATTATATAATTGATTGATAATTCACTAGTTGTCCATGGGAAGCCCTTCACCTGAACTGATATGTGTAATCTGATCTAATGAGACATTTTGAGCAGATTACACACAACTACGCATTCATATGTTTGTTATTATTATTATTATTATTATTATCCTGGGTTTCAATGGACAGTTTTAGTGTCTCATGTCTAAATGCTGAATATTTGTAATTATTTGGCATAAACATGACATTGAATATCACAAAAACAGCATCAATCCAAAAACTATCAGCATCAGTATTGGCCTTTAAAAACCCATATTGGTCAGACCCAAGTTCTGTGCTGAGCCTTCTTGTGCTACATAGCTATAATGGTGTCAGGAAAAACTATTAAGCTAATGACAGCAAGTGGTTATGTAAGTAAGTGGTGGTACTTTGGGATGTTGAAGCTAAGCTCATTCCAAAACCTTGCAAAACATAAAGGTCCAAAAGCTGTGAATTGCCATTTAAACCATGTAGTTCCACTCTAGGGGTGCAGCTATCAATTATTTTAGTAATCGAGTATTCTACCAATTATTCCATCAATTGATCGAGTAATCGGATAAGAAATACTTTTGCTTCATTAAAGAGCAATAGTAAATATGCAAAAGGGAAAATAGGACAGTTCTCTTAAAATGAACAACTAATTTATTTCCTTCCTCATTTTTATTGCTTAAATTGCATACAATAATATTATCTGTAAAAACTAAACCAATTTAGTGCATTAAGTAGCATATTACGTTCAGGGTTTTAAAGAAAACATTTTCTGAAATGCAAAAAAAATATTTCTAATTACTTTAAAAAAGGTATACAAACAACCTAAAACTAAGGCATGAATTAAAATAATAATAATCGTAAACATTGCCCTTAAGTTGTGCAACTTAACTTTCAGAACTACAAGTTTCAACCTAACTACAGCTCAGGCATAACGTAAGCCTTTACTGTCTTCTTGGAAGGCTTTATGGCATTTGTAGGAGACAAAAACGAGTGGACAGGAAGGTTGGAACAAGAGTCCACGCATACAGTTTCATCATACATTTTTCTTCTGAGTGATTTTACAAAGCCGACATGTAATTCAAGTTATTCATGAGAACCCACCACCTTTAGTAATCGAGTAACTCAAGTTCCTCAAGGAATCGTTTCAGCCCTACTCCACTCCTTGTCATTTTTCGCTTCTTTGCACATACTGGTGGCAGGGGGTGCTTTTAGCATTTAAACACAGTACAGCTGAAGAGATACAGAGTGGTGGATCTTCTTGTTACACCATCATTGCATATAAGCCACACCAGCTTTGATGGCTCCACACAAACTAGCAAGGAAAACCCTCTGCTGTCCTGTAAAGTAACAGCTTTATTTCAACAGACAGGGTGTGAATAACTGGGGCCGTGAGATTGAAATGGAATCTCCTGCAACAGCTGGGGAAAATGTCTAATTTGAAGCATGTTATCAGTTATGCAATTATCATCGGATCCTTTTGAAGGGAAGTCTAAATGAGTCATTCGAAATACTGATAACAGTAAAACTGTTTGTTTTTATTTCTTGTTATAATCACACACCTAAACAGAAAGGTCTCTTGAACATCTTGTGTTGTTATCATGTGTGCAACCTACTAAATCACAAGCTCTAGGCCCCGAGGTGATTTCCTCCATCATGATTTTTTCCTCCTATCATTCCTTCTTTCATCCAAAGAGAGCTTACCACCCTTTCCTGTTCTTGGGCCCCCAAATCAATCCTTAGATATATTGTTGGGACCCACTGACCCGTGAAACAGAGTCAATACGTCTGACCCTGGTGCTGTGTAGGCTCTTGAGGAAATGAAAGTTATATTACTGAAGGGATGTTGAATGTGGCTGAATGCAGTGAGTGACTGACAAGATCTCTTTCAGAGAAAACTGAATACATCAACAATATATGTGCTGCTTTTTTAGCAAAGACATGAATATTCTACAAAAGTATACACTATTCCACTCAATGAACCATCTCTAATCTCAATGTATTAAAATGGATGTAGGTAGATTATAGCCCAATCATTGCAGTCCTTCTTCCTCCAAAAGAAGCTAAAATTGTATCCAATCATCCAGGTCATAATATATATTAATATATTACTAAATAACTGTACATTTACAGTTATTTGAATGAGAATATACAGTGCAATGCCATTGAGGATAACGTCTTATTTTCAGAATGATTACATGCCCCTCAAGTCTCTTTCTTAGCGGAACGGAGGAGAGCCGCCCGGGTTATTACATTTTTGCACTTTGTTATCTCCTCCAGATCTGGCTAGTGTGGTAAAATCTAACTTTGTCTATCATCCGGTTATTTTCTGGATATCAGGAGTCAAAATACGTCTCTCTCTCTGCAGGGCATTTATTACTTCCGTGAAAGTAGTGCAAAGAATACCAATAGTATAAGGAGTAAAGCATGGTACATTTCACTGGGCTGTCTGGCTTCATTACCGACCAATAAACACAGACTTTTTCTGCATATAGAAAAACACACATGGGAAAACATGGCTGCCCTCACTACCCAGAATGCAACACTCTTAAAGCAACAGGTACAATTTCCAACTGTCCTATTATCAATACCATTATTTTTCACTTACAAACTGCTCTGACCACTGCTTTTATTCACCACCATAATGTATAATTATGCAGATTAAATGTATGTATGATATGCAACACAAAAACGCTGTGTATATACATTTAATTTTTGGCTGGTAAAACATCTACCAGACATTTGGCTGGTGAGCTAAAAAGTTTATTTCGGACCCTGTTGATACTGACAAAACACACCTCCGGAGTCTCCTGCGAAAGATGGGTAGCGATTCAGCTGTCCTGACTTAAGGGGGAAGCTCATTCCACCATTGCGGTGCCAGGGAGTGAGGGCTTTACATGCATTTTGAATTCCCTTCATGACCCGGTTTCTCAAGTAACCTGGTTTTGGGTCGACACATGTAAACATCATAACTGAGTTATAATAACCTGTTAAATTCAGACTGCCTGGCTTACTCCTATATTAAACAGGTTACTGTGGCATGTAAACATCTACTGCTTCCACTTTTGGGTTTCTCAGACTCACACAGCATTATGGGTACATTTTTATGTCAACAGAAAACATGGGGTGAGCAGTACTAAAGGGTCACTGTAGCTTACGTGCTCCTCTCCAAAAATGTAACTGTGCGTAGGGCAGAAGAACTGTGATTGGCCCGCTTCGTGTTTCCTATCAGGTTGATGTTCGCCGATAGTGAAGACAATGGAGAAGATGAAGGAGAGACTAGCTGAGAAGGTTTGCAAATATATTTTTTTGTAGGACACATCACCTCAGAATTATAAAGACTACCAGATGTCACTAAACCAGAACGTGAATTTCAGAGAATAATGAGAATAAACTACTGTGGTCTACTGCAGAATCACCAACGCAGAACTATAAATGATCGCACAGCCGTCGACACCTATGCCATAAGTACAGCGTAGCTTCAATGCAGAAATATAATTTACCTTGTTACTATTGAGATCTTCATTAGTTTCTCTTAAGGATAATCTAAGAGGTAGGGTGAATATCCTGTTGTACTGATGTATTCATGGTAACAGAGAGACTCACAGGTAATCAATGGTTCATGTAAACAGATTATCCATAGCCAGGTTACTATGTGCATAGAAACATAGCCAGTGTATAACGGTGGTGGAAATACTTAAAGTCTTAGAATCAGAATCAGTGAACCAGTGAGAAAACTATTTTCTAGATGAGTGCTATCACAGTACTTCCATGTCTCTGAGCAGACAGACAGGCCAGGCCTGTGGGGCCCAGGCAGCCCCACGATCCAGACAAAACAATAAGCTCCTTTATTACAGGGCTGAAACCCAAGACAGCAGGGCACACCCCTTGGGCTCCTCATACAGTACATATCAGCATATAGGCCAGCACGCATACACATTGACAAGCATGCACGGTCATAAGTAGAGTTCCACACGGACACAAAAACAGTCACCCACAAACAGGCTTGTGTGCAAATATGCAAACACACACTGACACTGGAAACTGTCTGCAGCTTTCTTGTAAACAAAATATCACATAATCCAAACAATGGCTATTAAAAGCACCTGAAGGCAAACAATAATCTTTATTTGTTGATGATTTAAAACAATGCCGCCAATTGATAGGCTGAGGTAACATTACCCTGAGGACATGGGCCTGTCTGAGTTCTGGAGTCCTAGTCAACTCAGAAAGACGAGACCCCCTTTGTCCACAAACTTGCAGTGTTTTGTGTCAAATCCGCTTTTACACATCAAAGACGCACTGCAAAACCAAAATAGTGAGACACAGCCCATGCCAATTTAAAGCTGCACTAGGCAATATTTGTATGTATAAATACAGCCATCTTATCAGCCTAAACCATAAAGTGGGGCTGCAATAGAGAAGAGTGTCCCATCCTCACTAACTGAGACACTGTAGATTCACTCTATTTGTACAAATGAAATTCTGGTGTTGTCTGGTCATTGGTGGGAAACAGTGGCGAGAGGTCATAATAAGCTATAAATGCGGCGCATGCCCAAGGCATTTGAAAATGATGAGAGCATTTACATATTAAATTTTCATTTTCATTTTTTTCTATTTCAATGTCTTATTTTATTTTAATTAGCATAAGCATTATTTACATGAAAACGTGTCATTTAAATGTTTGTGTCTTACTGTCCAATAATTGTATTTTCAAACTGCAATACTGCGATGCGGTGGGAACGCAGTAAATAATCCTTGCGGTGAGCCTTGTGGGGCTCCGTAGAGAAGCTACCAGGCTTTCAGTTAATTTTCAGTCGAGTAATGCATGTTTCCCCTGACCATCAGAATGGTGGGTAGAAAAGCTGTCAGTTCATTTCCAGTCGAGTAATGCATGTTTACCCTGACCGTCAGAATGGTGGGCAGAAAAGCTGTCTGTGAACCAGCTTATCTTGGAAACACGCATGCGCATCATTGCCACCAGCGAGCTGATTGGCGCTTCCCTTGCCCGGTTAGCTCAAAGACACTCAAAATTACTCTGTCAAATATGAGCGATACGTTACGTTCTGTACCGTTTTCTCTGAGGACGTTTGAAGAAAAAAAGCATGCGGGATAGCATGCCCAGCTCCAGAGGTCGTCGCATAAAGCATCACAGACCGGCCGAGGCTGTGGCAGTTTACTGATGTCATCTTACAGGATTGCTGGGTATTGAAGTTCAAACACTTTTTAAACAGTTACCATCCCCTGCCATTTGGAGCTTCCAACTTGTGAGGTTACCTAATGCAGCTTTAATGTATTTACTAAAAAGGAAGTTTGAGACAAAAAACTAAACCAATCAGCGCAAACTGTGTGTATGTTTGTGTGAATGTGTATTTGTGAAATATCCTGAAAAGGTTGCACTGCAGGTGAGTTGTGAAAGTATGCTTGCACTTGTGTGTTTGACAACAACTGTACTGTATATGTGTATAAGATGCAATATAATGAAGGAAGGAAGTAGAGCAATGCAACTGTTGTTCTCTGCAAGTTCAGTGTGCTTTCATAGAAAATCCAAGTCAGACAATACATACTCATAGACAAGCACAGCTGTAAGGACTTACCGCTGGAGCAGTCGGGACCCCCCCACCCCGGTTCACACTGGCAGGTGTTGGGGGCCACGCAACGGCCATGAACACACTTCTCTGCACAATGAGCTGGACATAGAGAAGAGAGGAAGGAAGGACAGTAGAGTCAGAAAGCTCTTTAAAATATTAGATATTTGCATTAGAATCAGTGATGCTGTGGTAAATACAAAGGTTGGTAAACTATGACCAACAGTTGGTGATCATCATAAGGCAAACAACCACCGATATGAAGATAAATCAATTACATTTTCAGCATTTATTTATGATTTATTTAATAGATTATTGATCTTTGAATTTAGAGCTTTAAAATAGTATACTTTTTTATCAAGCTTTTTCTGATGTTAAATGGGCATTATGTAGCGAAGTGCTATCTAAATAAAGTTTATAATTATTATTTATTATTAAATACATCTGGGTTTAAACCATTTTGCAAGTGTGACTATCTAACTTGCCAATTAATTACTTGACAAGTTTAACATAGCGCAGGAGTGCAATGTTAACTTAATTGAATGAATGTCTGAGTTTTGCAGTCTAGCTATGATTCCTTAGATTGTCAATAAAGCTGGATATTATGCAGGAGCTGATAAGTACATCACACTTACTATTCTATTTTTTAAAATATGTCAGCCCAGTTAAAGAATATTAAAAAGCTATTTCAAAATACAGTTTCAACAACAGTCGTATCATAACTGGGCGGTGTTCAAAATGTCACTACATCTGCTTTCATAGAATAAATAAACCTTTGAATAAACACTCAAAGACTCGCTTTACGAACTAGGTTTCTCAGTATCCTTTCCAACTCTAATGTGTAGAAGGCAAACTGGCCTCCTCGCTAAAAATATATTTGATCTCAACACAAATAAAGACATTTCCTTTTCAACCCGTCTCCTATTTGGATATGCCATATTGCCTTATTGTTGCAACCAATAGGTCAAAAGCAAGGTCTGGAGTATTTGTCCAAAAAATGGCATCCATCATCGTTGTTAAACTTTATGGGCCGGATCTACAAAGATTCTAAATACAGGGTCCTAATTTGCATGTGCGTTCTAAAAGTTTGCGCATTTGGTTGATTTGATCCATTTTGCAGGTGAGGTGAAGAATGATTGCGTAAATGACAACAGGTGCAAACATGGTGGAGACAGTGGTATTTAAATGAGGGTTTTGCGTGTTTAATGGTTTGCACCATGGAGAGTGCCAAGTACCAAGCGCAAAATGAAATTTGAGCCTATAGAAGTAGAATTAGAAGGTTAAAATAGGCTAAAATAAATGTTAGAGCTGTAATAGATTGTTTTGTGACTGCAGTAATGTTTTTCAGAATGATTTTGTGGGGCTTAACACAATTAGAAATTATCGAGACGGAGTCTTTTGTTGGGTAATAATATGTTTAGAATTTTGTGATTTCATTCATCTTTTTTCAATAAATGTTGATTTCTTTACGCATGCAAGGCGTTTGCACGTTCCCTTGAAACGTATAAATTAAAGACGCAATCCCCGTCAACTAAATTGCGTTGGGGTTTGATAGATCACAGTGTGTGTGCTGCAAAAATCTATTTACATTTTCTCCTCCCAGTATTGTGCAAAATAGCATCTAAACGCCCCATCTTGCATATTCATTGAGGCAAAAATACTAACTGGATAAGGCGTGTTATTTTGCACATTTGAAAGACGCAATCCTCAGTGCGCGCTGTTAGTAGATCAGTTTGTACATTTGCGTGCTATGAGTTTGCACATGTTATTACACACGCAAACCTTTAGTAGATCCGGCCCTAACTGTATTGATGAGGAGCAAAGTGAGATTATAAATGACAGCATGCAATGGTTGCTCACTACAACAGAGACCCAAAATAAAGTCCCTGTTGAGGTTCCAAGTCACATTATTACAATCCTCAGATGAATAAAATTGTGATTAAATGAAATTACCACTATTAATCCATCTGTTAGTTTGTTAGATGAACAGGATTTGACTTTAATCCCTTTGAATCTACTCTCCATCTGCAATATCAAAGGACAGATACAGTAGCCTTTTTTGTGTTCACTAACAATAAAACCACGATAACAACAGGCTGATTGCTAAGCTAACATATTTTACAGCTCCTGTTGCTACTTGACTACAGCAGTTGTTGTTTTTGTCACTGGCCACTGTGGCCTATTTTCCACTGTGCTTCGCACCTTTTCCTGATTGCTGGCTAGAAAGAGAGAGGATGATTAAAGCACAGTATCTTCATGTGCAAATTAGATCCTGTCAGTGTTTTCCTGTATAACAGTGTAAAACATGCCACTGCATTTAAAATCACCTATTATAAATAATGATTAGTTTATCAGTAACTAATGACTAGTAGATTATCTGTTATTAAAGGAAGGTAACTGTAAAACAACACAGCAAAAACATAGAATCAGTTATTGTTGAAGGCTAGCGTGATGGCCTGTTCATCAAAACTGATGTTGGTCAGAATTATCAAACCTCAATCATTAAACTGATGGTAGTGTCCAGAATTCCTACAGAAATTCACTGACATGTTTGTGAACAGGAACCTTAATATCAAATGTTATTTACTCATCAAATGTTGATACACATTCTTCTGTCGTATTACTGTGTGGTAGAGTAGGTGCATCTGGACAAATACTTACGAACACACATCTCTCCACTCTCATAGAAACCTGGGCAGCACTGGGACTTTCGGCGGTACATGGTCTTCTCTCCTCTACGATAGGCTGTCCGATAGCTCACCCTTCAGACCAGGAGGAAGCATGGTCATACAGAAGACAAGATATTCACATACGTACCACACACACACACACACACACACACACACTCATATCTCTCTTTGGCTGATACTGTAGTTGTATTGAGCATGTAAGCTGCTGCTCTTAATTTTTATTTCTCTTGACAATCATTGCTCATAATATTGTTTCTGTGCTGTGTTCTCTTAGGCTTCGTTCACACTGCAGCTGAAAATGAAATGAAAATGTTATTTGTGCCACCACATGTGACACAGATCTGATAAGTGAACAGCAAAAATCTGCATGAGTCACATTTTTTAAATTCTGGACCACATGGATATATGGTGCAAAATCAGATCCCGAGGCATGCAACCTATACATGACTTGTATTTCAATACTCAAATCAGAATGTCAGCATTGGGCGTCCAGGGGCGCGTGCCATCTACACGCAACATCCAGGAATTGGGTTTTTTGAGTTGAGAGCAGAAGTGAAAGCCTTCATGGAGACGGATGGGATGACTGTTCCTGTACTAAGTGATCCCAAATGGCTAATGGACTTAGCTTTTCTTGTTGACATCACACAGGAGCTGAATGTACTGAACAAGAAGTTAAAAGGCCATGGCACGCTTGTCAGTGCTGCATATGACAATGTCAGAGCATTCTCCACAAAACTTGTGCTATGGAAAGCCCAGCTTTCCCAGACAAACCTCTGCCATTTCCCAGCATGCAAGGCACTCATGGATTCAGGCACAACATTCAGAGGTGAGAAGTATGCTGATACCATTGGAAAGCTACAGGAAGAATTTGATCACAGGTTTGCAGACTTCAAGACACACAGAGCCACTTTTCCCATTTTTGCTGACCCCTTCTCCTTCGATGTGGAAGATGCCCCCCCTGT
>OMOT01077547.1:0-12052 GCA_900312575.1 Acanthochaenus luetkenii
CCCGGCCCGGCCCGGCCCAAGCCACACCGTCTTATCTGATCCGGCACTTAAAAAGGATCCAATTGAAATAGCTAAGGAATGGTTATTTCAGCTTTGGGATGAATTTGCACAAGGGGCTACAGGATATCACACGGCGTGAATCACATTACACGAGCCTAAACAACTCATTCAGCCTTTGACATGTTTCAGCCAGCTAGCCGCCCCGGCTACAGCTCCTGCTCTTAAAGACAACAGTTCTCAACCTTTCTGGCTCGTGACTCCCCCCAAACACAACATACCTTTCAGGCTATTTCCACTTGATTTATTATTGGAGGAAGCCCAGAGCCTACAAATCTCTCTTATTTCACAAGAAAAAGTCACGTATCACCGGGACTGAAAACAATACGTTTGTACAATAGAATAGATTTTTTTCACATTCCATAGCTCATCTTGTGACTCCGTCCGCCCTAAAGATCCTCTCATGGCCCCCTTGGTGGTCCCGGCCCGCAGAACCACTGGTTTAAGACTAATATATCTAATATATATCTACCTAATTCTGGACTGAAAACACTGATAAGATTATAGTGACTACCAATGTCATAATCGTTGATATATAACATCATTTAACTGAGTAATGTTAAAATATGTTGTGCTACATAGCTGAAGTGAAAAATGTGTGTATTGACATGTTGACACGAGTTAGAAACAGACTTAGGTTTCCCCTTATATTTTCCCCTAACTTACCAGTAACAAGCTGCAAATGGGAAACCGACTTTGTGATCCTTTTATAACAAGAAAAAATCTCAATATTCTGAGAAAACCTGGCGGAAATCTGGCGAAACAATACGCCTCCGTGTGTAGCCGCATATTGGTGTCAGTAAGTGTTTGGTTGTGTGTGTGTGTCTGTCCACGTGCACGTTTCTGTCTTCATGTGTGTTTTCGTCAAACCAGGACGCACTGATCATCAGCATCTTCTGTTCCTGTTTCCATTAGAACACAGGAGGGGGCTGGATGTTGGCAAGAAGTCTAGAGATTAACAGACAGGAAGGGAACAGCAATGAGAGGTCATGACCTTTGGGGTCATCAGCTGTCAGTCCGGAGGCCATGTGTCACACGCAAAGACAACGTCAGCAGCCTGGGCCAACCTGATAGTCCCCGCCAATATGTAAATCCAAACCCTGAGAGAGAGACGTGGAACCTCCCTGAGAGAGAGAGACGTGGAACCTCCCTGAGAGAGAGACATGGAACCTCCCTGAGAGAGAGACGTGGAACCTCCCTGAGAGAGAGACGTGGAACCTCCCTGAGAGAGAGAGAGACGTGGAACCTCCCTGAGAGAGAGAGACGTGGAACCTCCCTGAGAGAGAGAAGTGGAACCTCCCTGAGAGAGAGAAGTGGAACCTCCCTGAGAGAGAGACATGGAACCTCCCTGAGAGAGAGACGTGGAACCTCTATACACACACATACAGATACACACGTACGTCCACACACACAGGGTTCACTTGAACACCTGGGTCTGTAAGAGTCTGTAAGTGATCCATCTTAGCGGCTGTTTTTACCATTACACCCGATTTCTCAACGCCCTTCAGCCATCTTCACTGGAAAGATACTACTGATTTACAACAGCCACCAACATATTAGCCGACCACAGCTTTTTCACTTGCAGGAAATGTACCAGGACAATCATGTACCAGGGACAATCATACACAGCTATATATATTTAAAAAATGAGAAACTACAGGCATAAGAAAACAACTGGAATAAAGATTCCGCGGCATTAAAACATCTCAGGCCACATTTAGCTGAATCTCATTGTATACCAGGGTGAAGGAGAGGAAGGTGGCTAAGGGACCACAGAGCAAAGCTCTTGGGAATATATTAAGCAAAGTTGTGGCTCAGATCTCCCTCCAGAATCGGGACATGAAAGGTCTCCCCCATTGTCCCTTCAAGCATTCTCTCCTAAGTGCTCATCATGCAAGTGAGTGGCTTTCAATATCCCTCCATCAACCGCAACAATGGGAGAGTCTCAGCAAAGTATTCCAGTTGACACCGTGACGAAAAAGACAGCAGAGATGCAAAGACCTCATTATGGGGGAGTGTTTACACGTTCTCTTCATTTTGTTCCTCTCAACGAGACATTTATAAGAATGAATGTAATTTTCTTGGCTCATAGCTGTCCAAGATAAACACCAGTGTCCACCGCCGCCCACTATCTCCAGCTATAATCGTCCATTATGTAAGGTGGGCCTGAGCTATCTCAGACAGCTTCCCTAGAGCCTTCCTCTAACAGTCAGACTACTGTAGAAGCCATGACTTGAAGTCTATATGACGACGCTTTTTTCTACCTATGCATTTGACCAAAGAAAGTCAGGTGCAAGCTTTTCAACACTGACACCTTCTCCACGCAAATAAATCAACATGTTTTCCCAGTTGTACCACAACGCAGCCCATTTGAGGCTGGAAATGGCCCAACAATGGGATCAAACTGTCCTGGAACCAGCTGCTGCAGTAATCTGTGGCATAGATCATTGTTCCCCATGTTGTTTTCCACTACCTTAGTGGTGCAGTATGTGTTGTCAAGTGCGCTGTGTTTGGGTTCCACTGATCAGCAGCAACAATCTCTGCTCTACAGTTCAACTTCTGCTACTGGCCGGAGCCTCATTGTTCCCCAGCATTTCCTAACCTCGGAGGAATTCCTTCTCCAGGAAATATGGTTTACAAGAGAAGGCACCAAGCCCAGCCACTCACATAAGAGCTACCCCCCTCACACACACACACACACACACACACACAACCCCCTCCTTTCCCCCTTCACCCTCCTGGCATTATCTACTTCATGACCCCCTCCATCCTTTTCCCTCTCACCCCTCTGGCAACATCCCGTCCACACCTCTCCCTGCAGAGTCCCCATGGCTTATCCCAGCAGGGAGTCGCACAGGGGGGAGGACGTCCTCCACTCTGACCTCCAGACACACACAAGTAGCTCTAGAGAGGCGTAGGCGGTTGGTAAGCACCAGTTCGGGCGGTAATGTGTGGTGGTGTGTGATCAGATGAAAGTCTTAAATACGACTCCTCTCCCCAGTAGGGCTGTCTTTGATCATCCTGAGTATCTCCCACTGTGATGCTCCCAGATCATAAGACAGTAGATAGTCTCTCTATCTCTCTCGCTCTATCTCACTCTCTCTCTCTCTTTAAGCTATAACGCAGCGAAACCAATTAACTATGTTGCGCTGTCAGATTTCTACCTGACACATCCATCCCAACAGTCCTGGCCAGAACAGAGTTGCCTTGTGAGGATCAGAGGATCAGTCAGTTCTAAAATGCATCCCAGTTACCAGCACTGCAGGGGAGGTAAAATGGAGGGGGGCTGCATTCCCCAAACCCCAACCAGGACAGAGGACACATTCCCTCAAGACTCCCATGCTATCGCCGCCTCCATTACTCTAGATGGAGTGATGGCACACTGGCTTCCAAGAAAGGCCATACGGGATCCGGTCAGATCAAGACCCATCCCCTCCCTGGTGCCTCTGTCCTCCATTGGAACCATCTGGGAAGTAGGGGGGCTTCCTAAGAGGAATGTGTACGCATGCATACATGTGGTCTGAGAAATGGCGCTCTAGATGACACACGACGCGGTGGCCCCCTCGACCCCACTTCCCCGCAACGTTCCTATCGCACTGAAACTGCCGAGAAAACACAGCGGAAGCCATCCGAACCCACAGCTTTGGTTGCTGATCGTGATGTAATATGATCACGTCATATTTGTCCAGGTGTGTTCACCGTGAAGGGTTTTACAATAAATCACAACAACCGTAGCTTTTCGGTTACAGTGTCACGTCACACCGTAAAGAAGCCCCCGGGCCAAAAGAGGTAGTTAACATACAAGTTTACAGTTTGCCAACTGTTTACCAGCAGAATATTTAAATAGGGAACATTTCAGAGAGCTGCGCTTCCCATCTGCCTTTGCGGTCAGATGTTCTCTGTGTAATGGCATCATCCTTACAGCACGTCATTCCTAAATTGCAGCAACCAAGTGCTCAGAGTACGGCTGGAGATGTGTTGCCAGCGGTGTGCCAACTCCAGTGGTTTTCATTTGAGTCCACCTGTGCCGTCATTGGCAGGACTCCCCGCTTCTGGGTTTGATCAGAACTTGGCGAAGGGTGCAGGTATTTTCTCTGCCGTGTGGGAAGTGGGGCAATCGTATGGGTGGAATAGTAACGCTATACATTACAATCACTTGATACACTGGCCCGGGTGCAACAAAGACACGCCGAGTTGAAACACAGATGCCATTATACAGATTTCCCTGAAGACTGACGTTTCATTTTCCCTTCCGTTTAACGCTTTCAATGCAATGCAATATGCAGTGAATCTAAGACCAGGGATGCAGTGGGAGGTGAAACCATCTAAAGTCAGTTTATCAACCTTTTTATTTGTGTAATAGTTTACCCGCCTTTGTAGGCTGACATAAATCCATGGCATATACAATAGTAAGTAGTATCAAACTGTTGGGTATGAGGATATGGTCTTTTAAGGAAGAGAAACACAAATCCTTCCTGAAAATGTAATTAGTTGTGTTTATGTTGGCTGTGTACAACTAAATAGGCTCGTGCACCATGGGCATCCTTCATAGAGGTAACGAAATAGTTGTGGATCAATACCGTCAAACTATTTTGGGGTTAGACCATCACACATGTGCCTTTTTGTGACTGCTCTCCCAATGTCACACTTGCAATCGAAGGATTGGATTCAGAGAAGCAGCACAGGCTGATCTACAACCTACAGCATCCAGACTATTCCATATACTTTGACACTGATGTACAGACTGGACGAATTCCTGCTCTGGAGCCTTTGTGCACTATGCATACCAAGTAGGTTGTCTTTATTCATTATTGTTATTTTTGTTTGGTTTATTTACTTCTCTTCAAAATAATAATAATAATAATAATATATGCTTATGGTCTGTGTCTTGTTTCAAGTAATGTTCAACACTCACCGAGAGAAACTCTAGAGTCCCAACATAATCCCGTTCAGTCTTTAAAAGTTCATTTAGGACACACACTCGTAACCGGAGCTGCTTCTCCAGGTCCTTCCCGCTCTCGGCTCTGTGCTCTGCTTTGCTCTCCTCGGTCATTGTGAGTCAATGTTTCAAAGTTGTTTCCTGCGGCAGTTCAAAGTTTCACAGCGCAAGAATGACTTTCAGTTGCGAAAGTTGAAAGTTTGCACCATGGTTCAAATTGAAGGAGGTGGTTGGGGGGGGGCGGTCACTGCATTAAAAAGTCCACGCAAATAAAATAAAATAAATAAATAAAATAAAAGCCGGAAAGTCTGGGTGAAATGGAAAAAGTTACGTGAAAACTCCAAAAAAATTAAAAAGGAAATCTCAATGTTTCACGACAACGTGCGACTATTTGACACAGAGCCCGGCAGAGCAGCTGTGCGCAACAACGGCTTCTGGACAGCAGTCAGAAATGTGGGTCCATGTGACTCCTAAAACCTTCATCCTAATCCAGCCTCCTTCCAGCCTGTACAGTGCAGGGGACCAGTGTTAAGCCAGAAACTATCTATATCTCGAATTCCGGTTGTACGTTTCAAAATAAAACCGCTATTGAACAGCCTGCAACAGGTTTTGAGGACCATAATACAATGTAGTCCATGCATATGTAGCATGCATGATGAACAAGATTGTGACCTATCTCTGTCTAATAGTTTATCATTGCACTTTTACCTAAAAGTTTAGTTGTTGCAGGTTACAACGTTTTGGTAGCAAATTAGATTAGATGCAGGAACATTGTCATACATTAGGGTAGAGTGAATTGATGTGCCTATGTGGACAACCTAATACTTCATTTTTAAGCGACACTTCTAGGCTTTTATTTTGAAGGCTACATTGTCTAGCTTCCGTGCTCATTCTGTCTCTCTCTGTCTTGCTTGATGCAGTTGAGGAGCGGACGGGACAGGAAACCGTTCAAGCATGTTTTCTACCCTGAGAGTTTAGGTAGCCTGTAGCCTAAAGCATAACAGGGACTACCAAATAGACTAGACTAAATGTATTATATATGACTTGGCACATAACTATACAACGTTTTCATCACGTCTCACTGACGGACAATAGTTTGTTCAGCAACAAAATCACAGGTCAAAGAGTTCTGCTGTCACACATGGTGTCCCCCAGGGGTCAGTATTGGGTCCACTTCTGTTTATCATTTACCTCCTTCCCCTGGGCAGGATCCACCGTCACATGGTGTTCACTTCCACTGCTACGCTGATGACACCCAGCTCTACCTCCCCACCAAACCCACCTCTGCCCTCCCTGCCACCTCCCTCACCAACTGCCCCCCGGACATCAGGAGCTGATTGAGCAATAACTTCCTGAAACTTAATGACAACAAAACAGAGGTCTTGCTCATTGGCTCTAAACCCACACTGTCCAAAGCCCACAACCTCAACATCACCTCCCCACCCAGGTCAGGAGCCTCTGTGTCATACTGGACAGTACCCTCTCCTTTGAACCACACATTAAAAACATCACCTGCACTGCATTCTTTCATCTTCGTAGCATTCCAGACTCCGTCCAACCCTGTCTCAGTCCAGCATTGAAGTCTTGGTCCATGCATTTGTCACATCCCGGATCGACTACTGCAATGATGTTCTCTCCGGCATCCCCACCAAATTACTCAACAGGTTCCAAATCATCCAAAACTCTGCATGTTATTGTTATTGTTGTTATTGTTATTGTTGTTATACTACAGATGGGGGTGATAACAAAAATTGGGAGAGCCCATATAAACAACCTTACACCTTCTCTCCTAGTGCTAACTACTAAGGTATGAAATAATAATAACCATGCGAAAGAATTGTATTGTATTAGCTCAATTACTACTCACTCTACTCCCCACCCCTCTCTCTCATTGCATTATTGCACAGTAATTGCCTAATGAAAGAACTGTTCATATGCATTTCAGTCATAAAACCAATAAAAACAAATTAATCTGCAATCATTAATATTTGGGCCTAGTGAACCTGCTCAAATTAGTTCCAACATCATCAGACCTTTAGATCTTTCATTAAAATGCATTATTGGATGAAGAGAGAGAGAGAGAGAGAGAGAGAGAGAGAGAGAGAGAGAGAGAGATTAGAGAGGGATTAGAGTTACATTATGGCCGGTGTGGGTCGGGGACTGAGGGGCCTCAAACACCATGTGAGGTCCTTCTCTCTATAACCCAGGTCTGGTATCTCATTAGAAAATCACATTTCGGACACATTCAAGTTTGTTTTCTTTTACACCCTCTAAACGTGTCGTATTTTCATTTGACAGGCAAAGTGAGCAACAACCGATGCTCGGGCTGAACACAAGCAGCTGATACAGTTTGCCGTTTGCCAGCTGCTGCACAGGGAAATGTTGAAATATGTCACCAAAGAGAAATCCTGGCAGCAATCGTCTTTTTTACATATGTGTCCCGTCTGTAGCAGAGTGCCACAACTTGGTATTTATAGGATCAATTTTACATCTTGCTCTTAATGAAGGAAGCAGATGCTCTCGCGCTACAACCCATCCCTCACAAGCTGGCGACACATGAGTCCTGTTCAGTCAATGTTCAGAAGCAGTCTGGTTCGTTTGTTTTTTGATTGGGAAAGGTATTTTCCTTCTACTAAGTGAATTTAAATCCTTACACTTCTACCTCTGACATTGTAGTTACTGTTAATGTTTTGTGACTTATTGGAATTTTGCCTATAACTTTCCATGCAAATAGAAATGCCTCCACAAAACGTGCACACACAGAGACATGCAAACACACACATGCATAAAGACGTACACACCCTTGCACACATTGACCTCAGGTGAATCAGAGAGTGTGTTTGATTAGGACAGAATTCCCCCCTCGTCTGAAGGTGAAAGCCATGTGCTACCTTCCTACTTTCTCCTCTCGGAGTGCAGGAGCTGCCACTCGAGGAGCTGGTTCGGTGTTTGCATACTGAATCAGACGCACAGTCATTTTGCACCTGGGTAAATAGCAGCACAATCAACAGCAAAACCAGCTTTAATGTCACCAGCTTGGAGGACTTATTCTTTTTAGGATTTAAGGATTAGCATCTCAATAAGTATGGATTCACTTAGTTCTCCATTCTGCAGTAAATGCACACACTTTGTAATTTTTCTTTTTTTAATTTAAATTACACATTTTTTGATGTGCCTTTGGATATTCTGGAGTATATTCTGCGGAGTATATTGGAGGCAATTCACCAAAAAAGAGAGACTTTCACGTATGGCTGCACTGACTGTTGCTCTATTTACGGGGATCTTTATTTGTATGGAGCTATGTTATGTCTCAGTTACAGGTTACTGTCAGTTTTGTGAGGTGAGGTGAGGACATGGCCTCTGAATTGGAATAAATCTTGATATGTACTATACTCTGGTGGTTGTGAATGGTACTGCATGTATTTGGTGTATTTACTGATGACGACTGTATGTAGTATTGCTGTATTACCACTAGGGAGCACTGTTGTTTGTGAGTAAAAAAAATAAAATATGATCAGATCATGAATCAAAAGAGGTTTTTCGATTGAACAGAGCTATGGATCAGGACCCACGATGGCTCTGTTTTCATTGGCTCTCGACATGACAAAAGTCCTTGAATGTTTGAGTGAGCCTGGGTCCCTGGGTGACACAAAATGTGGGTCCTAAGAAGAAAAAAAGCAGAGAACCCTTGCTGTATAAATTGATGATGGTTTTACATAAGCCATTCCAATGCAGGTACATTTCCAAACCCTCATATTTTATTGCCCATGACTGTGGAATTAACGTCTATTATTTGTGCCTTAGTGCTGCCTGTGCCTCGCTGGGTGTTGTTGCCAGGAAGTGTTTTGTTCTTCCCATCGGAAAAGGAGTGCCAGATTGATGCGAGTTGCCTTCTCTGATATCCAACATCAAACATGAGTTGAGATAAGAGTGTTGATTTAAACTGATACGGAAACGTAAGCCCATATTTCCACCCCTCACGCCTTTCACACATGTATCAATTTACGGGAGCCAAAACCAACACGCCTCCATCACATTTCTTCGTGGGTGCTAGTTAAACATCTTGATGTGGTTTTGTTCTGTATTTTATCTTTGCGTTTATTCTCTCACGCAGCAGTTGAGGGACGGAAAACGAGAAATCCGATTATTCCAACAAAAGAAAGTCAAGCCACGTTTCATTTAATGATAGAGGGACAGCCTGGAGTGAGAAAATGTATAATGCAAAAATTCTCCCTCCTTCTCCAAGTCCAAACCTCCACCCGCTCTACCTTTACATTACGTTTCTGTGTCCCAAGTGATTGATGTGGGGAAAATATAGCATAGAGAATAATGGTCTGACACTCTTGACAGCCTTTCTCATTGCATGGTAAATGACGTAAGCTGACTTGATGGTTAGAGCAACAACGGGTCCAAGTGGCCCTCTTCAGAAATCCTCATCCGCTTTACCGGCTCTTCTCTTGATCTACAGCCGCCATGCTCTGCTGCCAAGGCCCCCATGTTACGGACCTTTGAACCTTCTCATCTTTCAGATAGAAGAAGCCTGTGGGCTGCAGATGTCTGAGCAAAGCTTGCGCAACTCACGTCTCGTCTCTCTATTTGTCTCAAGGCGATGGATGAATTGCATGAGCACAGGGCGGTAGCGTAGCTCTGCAGGCCAGAGCAGGGGTTCGCCCTTCGTCCACCACTCAGTGATTCTCTTACTTCTCCCCTTAGGGCTAAAAGGTCACAGATGTGCGCTCAGAGCCCTGCTCAGGGGTCAGCTGGGACCGCTCAGATCCAGCAGAGGCTCTGAGTCATCACAAAGAGCTGCAGTTACCCCCACAGTTTGACCAGAGTCGCCCCCAACCACCACCACCACCACCACAGGCAGCGAAAGCCCTGTTCTCAGACTGCAGACGTATCAAAGAGCTCATTCACACCCTGGCTTCCAGTCTCAACACGGTGATTTACTGGACCGCTGTGCCAGCAGCGCCGGCATTCTGCCTGTCCCAGGTTGCACAGCGTTAAGACTTGGCTCTGTGAGAGATGCTTCGGCTCTCCACCTTCCCCACAGACCACAGCCCGGGGCAGTGCCATACGCCCAGGTCCGCGTCCCTGTGTGTTAAAAGCAACACGAGGCCCAACACGTTGGCTCGCGGACCTACATCTGCGTGCCCCACAAGTCACGCTCAAATGACCGGCCAACGCGAGACTCTTTATAGGCAAGCGTTTTCCCTCTCCCCGCAAATCCCTGAACATGATATACATGGAATGCAACGCAAGCGTTTATGAATATGCTTTCTGTTCGCAGCTGTCACAGTGCTCAAAAACACTTCGGTTTCTGGGCTTATGTCGTTTTTCTAAAAAGTAGTCAGTCTGTACGCCCCTTGCATTAATCTTGGTACATTCAATTTAAGTTTAGATGACATTTTCCAGTGAAATGATGGGGGATTTCTAGGGTGTAAAAGAGAAACCACTGCCATAAAATAACTCTCTAAATAGGGTGATCAACATGGGTCACATGGACCATTACAAGTAACGACTGCGATGCCAAAGATCAAGGCGGGTAAACGTAGAGCATGTTACAAACCAACCCGCTTGTTTTACAACCAGGTTCTGCACGGCGGACGCGTCGCCTCTGTTGCCCCAAAACAAGCGTTAACTAATGTTGACACTGAGAGAGAAGACGAGCCTCGCCCTGCTTTAATCTTAGCCTCGGGTCACCTGTAGGCGCTCTAGTTATGCTGCGACCGCTTCTCGCACAGCGCCACCTATGCATTACGTTTGAACACCTGTATTCTTGTAAATATCAGGATGTGAACTCTGCTTCACTCGTTGAACTGGGTGTGGTCCAGCAGCATTCCTGTCTATGTCTGTTTGGAGGGGTGGGGGGGTTGTACAGTAATTGGGTGTAAAACAGGTGTCGCACTGTTGACATTGGAGGGGAAGCATGTGAAAAATGTACTGCTGCCATGCAATCACAAAGGCTGGTGGTTGACTTTGACATTTAACCACCGTGTTGGATGATAAGAAAAGGATCAAGCCTGGAATAACAGGAAGAGCCACCGAAAGGGATTCCTGGTGGAGTCAACAAGTACATGCTCATCACATGGTCGCCTAGTTGATGCATCGCCACAGATGTAACCCTAACCCAGATCTTAACCTAACCCTAACCCAGATCTGAACCTAACCCTAACCCAGATCTGAACCTAACCCAGATCTGAACCTAACCCTAACCCAGATCTGAACCTAACCCTAACCCAGATCTGAACCTAACCCTAACCCAGATCTGAACCTAACCCTAACCCAGATCTGAACCTAACCCTAACCCAGATCTGAACCTAACCTAACCCAGATCTGAACCTAACCTAACCCAGATCTGAACCTAACCCTAACCCAGATCTGAACCTAACCCTAACCCAGATCTGAACCTAACCCTAACCCAGATCTGAACCTAACCCAGATCTGAACCTAACCCTAACCCAGATCTGAACCTAACCCTAACCCAGATCTGAACCTAACCCTAACCCAGATCTGAACCTAACCCTAACCCAGATCTGAACCTAACCCTAACCCAGATCTGAACCTAACCCTAACCCAGATCTGAACCTAACCTAACCCTGACCCCATTGTTAAACCTAAACCCAACCCAAACATGAACCCCAGCCCAGACACTGACTGAATGAATGTTGGTATGTGCCATCTGAGCACAGTTACCATCGATACTCCTCTACATCATCACGTGTAGAGGAGATGAGCTGAAGTTCAGAGCGCACGGGAAGAGAAGAGCAGGCCTGCTGGTTCTGAGGCCACGCAGACGTGACACGGTCCAGAACGAAAAACACCCCATGTGCGTCTGTTCACACCAAGAGCGCACCGGAGAGGGATCCGGTTACCAAGCTCGCCGACACCGGGGCCACGTGACTCTGATCCTCCTCGTAAAAAGAAAAAAGAAAAAGAGAAGAAGCAGAAAAAGCGCAGCTCCCCTCCGGAGCTTCAGAGGTGGGACACGCGTCTTCCCGCTGCGCCTGTTGACCGACTCTCGCACCTCACCGTCAAGAGGGAAGAACCACACAC